>BLKR01003014.1:0-165349 GCA_011170035.1 Teleogryllus occipitalis | reverse complement strand
CACATCACTTTTTGTAGCTGCCACTGAAATAAGTGTCGACAATGGCAAAGTATTAGACACAGAAGTGTGTAGTAAGTATTGCTACAGCTGTTCTCTTCGCAAGAAAGAAAATGGCAATGTTCTGTTGATAAACATGGCTTGCGATATGTGAAATATATAGGTGATAGTGATAATAGAGCCTTCAAAGCTGCGAAGTAAATTAATCCATATGGTGATGTTAGTATAGAAAAATTAAAATGTGTGGGTCACATCCAAAAAAGAATGAGTTGTCGGTCAAGGAAATTAAGAACTAACACGAAAACAAACTATTATATGATAAAGGGTTGAGTGGTAAAGGAAGGTAAACAGACAAACAAATTGATTCTCTGCAATATTATTATGGAAAGGCTATAAGAGACAATACAGACAATATTGAAAAAATGAAGCCAGCAGTTTGGGCTCCTTTTTTTCATAAGGCCTCCAGAGATGACAGACGTCAACACATGTTGTGTCCCAAGAACGCTAGCACCTGGTGGAAAAACAATAAGAGTATTTTAGATGGAATGCAGTATTCACATAAAAATAGTATTCCTGCTGCAGTTATTGATGTCATAAAACCCATATATAGAGATTTAGCAAATCCTGAACTTTTAAGAAAATGCCTACATGGCAAAACTCAAAATGTTAATTCACTTTATTCAATGATATGGGAAAGATATCCAAAGAAAACGATTTGCAGCAAAGATACTGTGGAGATAGCAGATCATGATGCTATAGCATGTTTAATGATGGCAATTTAACCAGGAAGAAAATGCTAGAAAAATTAGGAATCAATCGTGGTGAATGGTGTGAGACATCCCTCTGTTTAACAGATGAAAGAAGAATCCTGAAGGCTATGGTGAAGTTAAAAAACACTTCCCAGGACACGACAAAGGAAGAGAAAGGCGAAAAGAGCATTGGTAGACACAGAAAAAGAGCAAGAGGAAGATTATGGACAGGGGTACATTAGAAACTTCCATACTGTAAGTTAGAGAGCATTTTCTACAGTCAGATGCAGGGTTATACATTTTTTACACTTTGCGTATATTTTATTTTTCACTATTCAATGTACCATTTCTCAGAAACTATCCAAGGGATTGGTTTGATTTTTTTCTGTTGTTATTTCAAAATATTTACAACAATCTTAATCGAATAAATTTACAATTTTATTTTATATTAGAAAAAATCAAATGATCCATTTTTTAAAAAAAAACAAGTTTCGGAATTAAAAAAATTATGTTTTTTATAAAAGCCTAACAAAAAAATGTAATTGATTAACATGGACTGTACACATTGTGGCAATCATTATATTAAAATGTGAAAGTTGTACTTGTGAAACATTCTGAGAAATGGTACATTGAATATCAGACGGAAGAAAATTGTTGTATTTAAAAAATTATTGATTTGGGAATAAAATTTTTCGAATTATGAAAATGGCATGTTAGTTATTAATATTTAGTTATTGTAACATAAAATTTTCATTATCATAGATATAATACTGTAACCGCTTGTCGCCGGTCACATTTATAACCAACGGAAAATGGAAGTAATAATACCCGACATTAGGCCCTACACGTAGTTTCTACAGTGGCGAAGAGATGGCGTAAGTCAGAGAAGGATTTCTGAACGCACTCAGACCGTAGCCAATCAGGAAATTTTCGTGGAAATACGGACGTGGCGTGAACTTGCGTCAAAAGAGCTCGCTCTCTTTCTGGTTCGAGACGTCGAGGAGAATAGTTGCCTACGAGTACGCCACATAGTCGACGAGGGACACGCGAAGATTGCGGAACACAAAAGCTTTAATAAAAGGTAATTGACTGAGCACTTTTCATGGATTTACGTACTGTGAATATCGTGAGATTACATGGAATTAGTAAATGAATATTAAACAAGAATGCAATGAATGAAAGAACGACGGCGGTAATAGATCGAAATGAATCTGTAAAACCACGTTGCTGCATTCTTGTTGCTAGAAAAGAGGACTATTGTAACATAGGACATGTTTCTTCTTTGTTACAGCTTTCATATTTTTCATATTTTTCATATTTTTCATATATTTCATACTTTATATATATATTCTTTATTCTTATTTTTGGGAATTTCACTTTGGAAATCCTATGATGGAATTTTGAGAGTTATGAGAAAGACGGATTATCCAACAACTAGTTTGACTTTTGCCATTACGAAGTCATAACTTGGAGTTTCGGACTCGCATTCTGATGCGACCATCGCCTCTGCGAAAGCTGTGGTGAATTTTCGCCGAACGACTGGGAGACGGTGTTCGGAATACTTCAGTTTCGGTGCGACAGGCAACGCAGGGACCTTGCAGAAGAACGACGACCTTGAGGCGCGAGGGTTGCGCGACGGGCCAGCTACACAGCGCGGGACCAACTTGAGGAATTCGCCGGTTGTGAGTCACAGAAAGAACACTCATTAGATTTCAGTCTAGAAAAAACTTGAAAGATAGGATTATCATTATACTAGCCAAAACGTTGTAATGTGAGCTTCCCTCAAAAACAGACGTTGATCGGGCAAGTTTCTTAGAACATTGGTCTTGCTAGCCAGTGGTTTTATTTCTTTTCGACAATCGTAACAAGAATCAGATTAAAGTAATTCTTTATGTTTATGATAGAAGTTGTTTTGTACAGAATTATTTATTTCGAGTCATATTTTAATGATTCAAATCATTTAAGAGACGTTATGAAACAAAATTTTGTGTTGAAAGGCTATGTAGAAGCCGAAGGTCAAATGTGACTATTGAGTGTAACGTAATTAGTGATTTAAAAGGTAGTAGTGAATTTCGAGTATTGTGTGTATGTATTTTTCTTTTACAGGATGAATATTTGTACTATGATTTGTGTGTCTCATGTGTGATATTCTTTGTGAAGTGTAAATATGTAACCATTGCTTGTTTTCTTGTAAACAGGGATCTGAGTTATTATTACTTTAGTGAAAAACTGCAGTTTAGGTAGGGAATTAGCTACCATGATTTTACGAAAAATGAGAACATAGGAGGATCTGTGAATTTCATTTGTACAGTGATTTTCATTCAATAGAATATATGTTATTTGTCATTTAAAACTGAAAAATTGTGTTGGCTTGTTAATTGATCAGTAGTTTAACAAAGACGAACCCACTACCAATAGGGAAGTTTATCCGTAAACTGAGATATTCCCAGGGATGCGTGACGGTGTAATCACACGTCGCAAAGTAGGCAAATGACAGATCTACTTTTGTAATCGGTGAGGCTCGATGGTACGGTTACAATACTTCTTATTTTTCACGTATTTTATTACAACTCTGCATTTCTGTGCTGCCCTCGGTTACCCCCCCCCCTGAAGCTGATCGCTCATTGGCATTCGCTTTCCTTCCATCTCAACCCGAACGGCATTGCAGTCCGGTCACAGTTTCAATGGAGGGTCTAGTTATGCCTATCGCCAGTACTCCACTTGGAAAATGGTGGTAAATTACCGCAATAACTCATAATATGCTTGTGGACAGTACATTCTAACATGCGAACAGTATAACATTCGCTTATAGGGAGAGCCGCAGTGAATTAACTGTATAAGAACTGTTTTCTTCAACAGCGCTTAGACGTGCTGTGTAGTCGTTCTCAATTCAACTACGCGAGCTTATGAACTGTGCAGTGTTTGTGCTATGGACAGTGTTACTCGCAGTCATGTTATCATCCGAACCCAGTACCAGTACCATCACCATCAACGATCGCGCTGATGCAAGTTGTCAATTGGCTGCGTAACAATCAAGTAGCGATTCAATGACATTATTTAGGCCATAGTGATTACTTTTAGGAACCAATGCTAAATTCTGCACTACATATCAGCACCTTACCGTTACAAATAAGTTTTCTATAATTCGGCAACGAAAATATCTAGTTTTTGAAATGTTAATCTCTCACTTTTTTTAATTTGTTATTATTATTATTATTATTATTATTATTATTATTATTATTATTATTATTATTACGATTATATTTTTCATCTTTCAACTATTAAAAGTTAAATTGTTGGGAAGGGATTCTGAAACTCAAGAAAGCGTGCGCAGATGATTTTCTCCCTCATACGTCACATACAGTTTTTGACTGTTTTTTGACTAAATAAATAAAAAAAGCTGAATCTTCATGCTGTCCTCTGTAGTCTACGCCGGTCACGAGATGTATTACCGTGCGGGCGACCTCCAGAGTCACCCGAGCAGTCATGACTCAACGCGCTCGCCAGTCAGCCGCCACGCCGCCGCCTTGGGTGGCGAACTTATCTGCTGACGCGTAAAATGACACGCCGTCGCAAGTTTCTGGATCTATGTTTTCTTGTCTCTCTGTTTCGGTGTATTCCACAAGTCAAATTTCTGTCCAAATGTGCGTTTAACGTGTATCACAAATTTATCTCAACAATGCTACGTTAATTTCATTTATTTCTATCATGTTCTTATATGTATGTGTGTGTTTTGATGTGAGTCACATCAGAGCACATTAAGTTTATTCTCGATTTATTAACACCTACGGTGTTTTTTAATAGGCATAAGGCATCTACTTCAATTATATAATGCCAACACCTATTTGCAAATCAGCTGGTTCTCAATTCAGTATCCTAAGTGAATTTAGATTACAAATAATTAATATTCAATCAATCATAAGTTTTGAAATTATTTACAGTTTCAAGTACAATTCTTAAATGAATCCTACATTTTCTGAATCTATATACAATAGCTCCCTGCCATTAAAATATTATGCATTGCTATTTTAGATGCATCACAACGTTCATGTCGCTTACAAATGTGATGGTCCTTCGAATCTAATAAGCTATTGAGGTACGTGGCAGAGTGAGCACAAACCGCAGAAACCCCCAACAGTCCACTCTTCAAAAGCAGCTTGCTCCTCCAGCCGGTGCGGTGTTCCGAGCTGAGATATGTTAGCCAAGTGGCAAAAGCTGTGTATTTTCACGACTGGAGTACGGGGTTGGCTCAGTTATTTTTGCAGGTTAAGCTATGAGATTTTGGGGGACTTAAAATGATTACCGTCGTTCTTCAATCAAAAACACATGAGCTTAGATTCGATTAGACCCAAGCAGGACCTTTAATCCGCGGTTCAGAGACCTGGAGCCAAATTTAAAATGTGAAATACATTTATGTGGAAACAATGCACAATTGACGAAACGTAAACAGTCAAATTGTGTAGTGCTTTTTGTCAGTGGCGGTTCGTGCATACGTTGTACGGTGGCACAACCACCCAGATAATCGTAAAATACTCTTAATTGTTAGAAATATATCTTTGCGATATTATGTCATTCAATAATCGAGATATTTCAGCAATATCGATGTACGAAATAATTTTGAAATCCAAGAGCGCTTGTCTAGCGTTGTCCCTGGCGTCTTGTTGCAAGATACGCAATGCATCAGGGTTTGACATCATGGTCTTATGGCTTTTGTACTGCAAACCACGAGCCTTTCAGAGTCACGCGTGTCGTTTGGGAGCAGGTGGTCACTCCCCGTACGTTTTAGTACCGCCAGAGTACCACAAAAAAAGCGCCACCAGCTGTCACCGTGGAGTTTTTGGAACTGATCGCAGGCTGCCCTGGAGGTCTCGCGGGAAGCCAGTTTTTATCTTTGCCTAATTAAACAGTATATACGAATATTGTTGTATTAATTTGCCTGATATTAAAAGTAAACAAATTCGATCAATGTTTGACATAGAGTGGATTATTTATCATGTTAAACGAATTTATTTCCATTTTATATTAGATTTGTTGACTTTAAATATGTATTTGATGATTGCAGGTACTTGGGTGGAAAGATCGTTGATCAGCTAGTGATTGCATCCAGTCTTTTCCACGTGGTTTTTGCTTGTTTACGCATACGTTGTATGTGTGAAAGAATTCAAAACAATCATATTATAGATTAGTTTGATTGTTGTGGCTGTTGTTGATACTCCAGCTGGCGGTATATGAGAAATGAATCAGGCCAATCATTCGAAATTAAGTAGGAATGTTTCCTTCCTTTTTTAACCTTATTTAAGGTCGCTTTTCAACTACGAAGTTCATTACAGTGACCATCGTAATGAACACTAATTTGATAACTTTGGGGCAACGGTAGTGGAACTTGTATACGAGCGCACAAAAACATCCTTGACCCGGGCGGCTTTCGAACCCACGACCCTTCTGACGTACGAAGAAGCTACGCCATTTTCAGCCTTTGTTCATGTATTTTCTGTGTGATTTTTATCCTTCGGTTAGTGAAGATCAGAAATGTTAACTAGAGGTGCTTCCAAAGCAAATACTTTCTCGCATTGTTTCTAAATACTACGTAATATACTATCACAAACTTGTAAAAGTGTTTTCAACCATCACATTTTTTTTCGTTTTATTTGTTTTACTTTATTTTCGATTTGATTGATGTTTTAAATTGGTGAATTTCCATGTTATAATATATCGAGTGCTATGTTTTCTTTGTAATTTTGTTGTAACAGTATCATCTCTGTACTTGTCAGAATTTTTCTCCGTTACACGGTCTATCCTGAGGATGGGTAAAAATGAATTCTCCGAAACGTCGCTCCGGAATTTCCTAAGAAACTCATGTTGATTGTATATGTGTATATAAACTAAAAACTGATTCTTTTGTATGGAGCTGTCTGTCAAATGTTATGGCGGAATTCATTGAATTATCTTGTTTTTTAACTTTAGCATTTACCTCCAGGCCAAAAAGTAGTACATACTTAGTTTTTTACAACAATATCTACAATGTTTGTAAATCGCTATCAGCAGAAAAACTACCAAAAACGTCAGCCATACAAATGTAAAATTTACAACTCAAAACCCTTGCAATTAAAAAATAATTTAATACAAATTTCTGTTCAAAAACGAATGATTGTATATCACATTTTGACTTGATTTCCACTAACGAAGGTTTATATGTAAAATATTAAAAAATCAACCCTGTAGGTAAAATAGTTTGAGATATGAGTACCAAAAAATCTTAAAATTAACATGAGCAAAATAGGGATTTTGTTCTCACTCAATTTAAGCAGATAGTCAGGACTTGCAAGGAATTCTGAAAAGATAGTCCCACGTGCTTTGAACATGGTGGAAGTTCTCACTTGGTCCTATTGATCTTTCTAGACCATACCTAAAAGTGTACTTCACATGCATAAATATCAGTGAGAACATTTCCTTTGGCGCCGCTGGAAACGTTCAGTTTTCCAACGATACTGTGTACTCCAGGAAGGACACAGTCTTCCAAAGTGAGCGTTTCAGTGTCCATAGATTTACAGCGGGACGTAGAGAGACCGCAAGGCTGCGTATTTTCCTCTCTGACAATCTGTACGCCTAACTTATCAATTGTTTCATCGTTGAGGAAGAGGTATTCCCTCGCTTTCTTCCCTTACGATTTAGTTATCGCTTACACGTTTCAAAGATTTTCGTTCCCTTGGATCAGCGGATGTTTACTTGTGTCGCTATCTCCAACAAATGGTTCCTTTGGTTGAGGTTCTGTAATGCTTAATGTCACATTGGTAGTCATCCGGTTCATATTCATTTCAGTTAGTACGTGATTCGGGCACATTCTCTTTGCAGCGGAGCCAGGGCCTTCGTTGCTGGTCTGGTCATTTTTGTCCATCCAATTTACTGAAAAACATATTGTTCTTTATCTTCATTACAAATGTTATAAAAAAACACAGGAACCAAGAAATCATGATCCACCACGATTTCCATTTTCTAAATTATTTCTCACTTGGTAAAAAATGTGGAGAATTCGAAATAAAAGTAGTCAAATGAAACAGAAGTGGAAATACACGACAAATATTGTGTTCGATCTGGGTCCTGGTTCTCAATCAACTTCTAGGAAAACCGAAGTCCGCACTTCTGCCGGGCACACGCTGCCGTCAAAAGCCTCGGTTACGGAGCACTGGGAACTTCAACACCAAAAATTGATTCCCAACGAAGCTCCCGATTGCATAACCGCGTTCAGCTGATGGAAAGTCACTAATCATTGTAATTAAATAGTGTAATGGAATTTAATTTTTTTACTCCCATTGTATAATAATGTCATTTGATGACTGCAACCCATTGCATAATGATGCTCATTACGATACAGATTTCATTATGATACAGGTTCTTGACCAATCACAGAGAAGTTTACAAACCTAGTATTAACACTTCATTAATCATTGAAAATCGTTCTAGTAAATGTTTGGTTCGATTGTGTACATTAAAATTGCATTTAATATTATATTATGTTTATCATTTTAAATTTATTTTATTATCAGTAATTTTTAGGTGGAATATTATTTAAAATAAATTGGAATGTAATTTCACTTTGATCCTATTTGACTAGCGCAGTGGTAGTAGTAGAGGGAATATTTGACCGACGTTAAGATCAGAACGCAAGTTTTTGTGTGTTATATGTTGCTGCCGTGAGTTGTCCTTAAAAAACCGGCCATTTCTTTAGTTCGACATGTATAGTGAATCAGACGATGAGTTGTCGCCTTGAGAAATAAGAGGAAACGCAAAAATGGTAGCCTCGGAATCATTGCCGCAACGTTTGTGCTCTTTCGCAGGCGTGCTGCTAAACCGAAGCCCTCTAGGTGTCCGCTTGGTGGCCTTGGCAGAATGCTGCATGTCAACTGCGACTAAACGATTCAATGTAAAAATTTAACTTATAAAAGTTAACATAAGTCGTAGGAAAAGTACCGTATGAAACTCCATGTAATGGGTATTAATACTCTCGTGTGAAGTTTACGACACTCACTTGTTCCTCGCTCGTATCGTAATATCACACTTGTGTGTGAATACCCATCATTACATCATCCTTTCATAATGTGCTATTTTGTGTTAGGAGCACATTTTCTTATAACCAAAAGTAGTAGCTGATGGTGTCCCTGAAAAATAGGAGTTGCAACTCAACCTCAAGCTCTGCGTGCGATTTCAATCGGTGGAAGAGTTCAATTCTGATGTATCAGTGGGAAAAATCTATCATTCTGATGGTTAATATTGATGTTTGTTCCGGTAGCTTTCTATCCAAGACCACGGATTGCTGTAATTGCATGCCTGTTCCCTCACTGCCACCCCTCTCAGTCTCCTCTCTCTCTGTAAGTCTCCGTGAAGGCCACCTCCCCTAAAGGCGACAGTTGCAAGGGCTATAGGAAATTATTTTAGTTTAATTTAAATTAACATGCCAGAAAGTATAATTTTATAGATAAACTAATGTCAAAACGTCAACAAATGATACATTTAATTCCTCTTTTTATGACCTATCCATTGCTAATGAGAAAAGGTAGTACAATTTAAAAAGCCAAAGATGAATAAAGTTATAGGAAACTAAAAATATTACGACCAATATTTCTATACTTGCTTCATAATTCAGCATTGTTCAGCGAAAACTGCATTTCGGTATTGTCAACCGTTTACAAGTGTGTTTGTGGGGGGGGTCTCTTACCTGGTGGGACATCCGGTATAATATAGACAACGCTTACCATAATATCGTGTATTACTGATATCAATGTATTGTTGCTCTCGAATATTTTTAAGAAGACGCTTAATCGAAAACGTAAAAGTTAAAACCACAAATGTATTGACTTCCTGAAAACTGGACCCGTTTCTTTGTAAGAATCTTTCATTTTTTGTGATTTGAATATCACTACAACGAATGAAACTCTAACAATTTGTAAACGTGTTTCCTAGAAATAGTTTCTGAGATATCCACAAAGGTGGTCATTGGAAGAACCACATGAATATATAATAAATATCTTAAGTAGAGTCTACTGCAGCATATACTTTCTCGCCTTATTTGCAATGGCTCCGCAATATTACACTACTATAAGAACTTGCAAAAGTGTTTTCAACCAGCAATTTTTTTCCTACGTGTTTACTCGAATTCAGTTCCATCAATTTCACTCGCCGTGCGCTTTACCGCCACACAAGTCCCTCTGAAGCACTCATTTACGTGGACGCTCCAAAATCTATTTATCTCTCCCAATATTCCCAACATGCAATTTTCAAAAATTTAGAATGTGCACCATTCTTTTAAGCATCCCTTGTTTTATCGGCGAAGTAAAGGAAACACTTGTAGCAGTTTTTGAGAAAATGTTTGCATTAATTTCAAGCAGAAATTACGCGAAATATTTTTTTACGCCACAATAGTTTTTCGAACATTTGAATAACGTATCAGTAGTTTTGTAATGTATCTATAACTATAATTGTCGCTAATATTCACGGTGTTAAAGCGACTATAAATACATTTATTTTAGAAACATACAAGAGTACGCAGGAAATGGTACTATCTCTACATTTTATACCGTCCTTTAATACATGCGAGAATATTTAAAGAAAAAAATTGGAGTCTTGTTTAGAAAAACAATGTTTAATAAAATTTCTGAATTGCCAGTATTTCAGGTAAAATTACGCGAAAACTATCTATACTTATATTTTCTAAAAACTGTCCATGGCCTCATTTCAAAATCATTATTTAAATAACAGATTTTATAAAAAAAGTCTCATCTTCAAAATTGTAGTTGCAGAAGGATACCGAAAATAATTTGAACTTTTTCCATTTTTTATAAAAAGTAGACCAGCTTCATTATTTTAAGCGACCTTTACGCTATCCGAGGACAAAGTTTAATAAACAAATTTGGCACCATTTTTTAGAAAAATTTGAAAATGTTAAGGCTTGATATAAAATTCCCTGCCAATTTGGAATGTTAATTTGTAACTCCGAGTGCATGTAAATAGATCGACAAAAATCAATTTTGGAGCAAATCGGCTGAACGATTTAATGTGGTAGTGTCGACTATAGACAGACCTTTTACTGTTAATTTGCTTGTATCTATAAAACATGGACTACACAACGTTTTAGAGGAAGAAATTCACTATATACAAGTACAAGTTTTGTCCAAGTTTTCGGTACCAGGGCCAGGGAGGAGAGTTTTTCTGTTGCTTCTTACGAAGTAAAGGGAGAAAGAAAAAATGTACTTTTAATTATAAATTAATTAGAAAGCAAATATATCTTCACGATTTTCTATTATTAAATTCTTTCTTACCATGTTGAAATTCGATTGGTATAAACTTGGAATTGAAAAGAAAAAGATGAGGCAATGCCATAAACGTAAATATCGCGTTTGATCCGGTTCCCCGTCAAGTAACCCCGAAGCTGATTTTCTCTCTGGAGCTGTTTAGGTAATGGTCATGGGGTGGGTTGTCTTTGCTTCCGAAGTCGCGCTCACGGCCCCTCCTACAAATTGTCTCCGCCTATCGGTTGATGAAGACATTTCGAAACTTAATACTTTTGTTGTAACTCTTGCTCTAATAGTCAAAAACAGTATAAATATTTTCTGTATCCGTTTTCGGTTATGCACCACCTGATGGTAAAGTCTCATTACATCCAAGTATCCGACATCTTGCGTGTTGCTCGTCTATCCTTACAGAAACCTTATAAATTCAGCAATGCAAAAACGCTGTGCTGTACCATCAGCACCTCAGTACCATGAGATCTGTAACAAAGCTAACTCCATCACTTTTAATCTGTGTCTTGGCATAATATTATTATTAAAACACAAGTAAGAATTTACGAAGACGAAACTGCCTCCACAGTTGCAGTTCCTAATATCTATAAATATTTTATCCTCCTATCGCTATACTGAAGTTCTGATGTTGATAAAAGTTTCGTAAGACCATAGTGTTTAAAACAAATCGAATTTAATAGCGATCATATTCGTAACTCTCAGCTGCTTTTTGACATGAATCATTGGGACATTGTCGGTCCACGAAAATTCAACAGTGTTTCGCACTCGTGATGGCGTGAAATCAGAAACAGCATTGTAACAGTTGCAAACTACTGTCATTAAAACAAAACGTTCACGTACCTGGTGAATTTAGATGAACACATCTCGTATTACTTGTCAGCAGAAGAGTTTTGCTTTAACACATTCGTATGCACTATGAAGTAATTGATATGAATGAAGTTGATATTACGACACTCAATCTTGATTACGTGGTAAGTTCACTGACAAAATGTTCATAAAAACTACTCCGAACGGAGCAGAACTCTTTTCATTTAATTGTAAACACTCTGCCAAAAAGGAAAGAAGCACACATATTCGCACAATTTTTGTATTAATGCACAAGAAATATGAAATACGAAAGACTAAAACGAAGAAAGTAGTTCTGTTCCATGAGCAGAAGACCCAGCACACGACCGCATTCAACAAGCGTCCAGACGAACTGAGCTGAATCTGTTCGATTAGTGACCTTCACCAGTCGAAGAGCCAGCAAAGAGAAAACACTGTCTCTCTTGCTCAGCAGAGAGAAAACAATTCGCGTCTCAAAGCAGATGCAAAACAAATTATTTTCGTAAATAGCAATAGATAATTAAGATTACATATTTGCAAAATTTAAAAGGTTCATTTAAGAATACACCTTGAATATATCAAATAAATCGTTTTGAGGTATCTGTTACGAATGATGTGCTCAACTTGAAGTGCTCCAGAAAGGCACGGGACGACGCAATTTGGAGCCGTTATATATTGTTATATTTTTATTAAATAAAACTTTTCATGTTGAAATTAAACTTTCATTGAATAACATTTATATTCACCTATAACGAACCTGAATTGAAATTAGTAAAATTCGCATTATTTTAGATATATTTTATTGTTCTTTTAGAGAGTTTAGAAAGTATTGCGAATTTCTTTGACAAAAACTATACGTACAGAATACACTAATTATATCAATCAACAAAAACATAATTGATAAATACTACAATCCACTGCTCCAATAAAGGTGACTTTCCTTCAATGTCAATAAGAAAATTAATTTATAAACTAAAATTTATTTAAATTCAAATATATCTACACAATTATTTTTCTTTGTCATCTGTTTTGGTTCTCTTCATATCATCCATAACTATCTGTAACCCTCATTCGGTTCTTTTATTTTACGGTTTCAGATTGTTCTCGTAGTTCATTTTCGTAATTCTTGACATCGCTAGGTTATAAATATAGTTCTTTCATTATATTTCTGTCAAGGCGCCACCTATTTTATTTCATTATTATACTACTCTGGTGGTTGTTGTTTGGTATATTCCTGAAAGTTGTATTTTGGTGGCATATCCCTAAGTCTTTTAAACTATTAAATTTACAATACTGCAACTCACATAATTACAGTAGTATACATTTATTTGTATCTTTATTTTTATCTGAACTGTTCTGCGTTTTTGGGGTTTAAGTTTGTTGTCTTTGAAAATTCTTTTAACATTTTCCTCTCTTTGTATGCTCATTACCTATGTAGCAACTTAATTTGATGGCAATTTTGACATATGTGTTTATTACAACTGTTGTTTTTTGTTTGTCTACTATTATTAAGTTATTCTGTTTATGTACTTAGTATTTACCTTGTTATGTTCACTGTCAATATTTTTGGTAATTGCAATTTTATTCCATGGAGAACTTTTCAAGTTGCTATGTTGGTATTAGCTAAATAAAGTTTTTTTATAACTTATTGTGAACGACAGAACCGATCCCTAATACGACTGTACAGGTTGCTTTTTAATTGTTTTATAATAATTGTTTGGTTCTCCCGTTGGTTTTCTATCATTATTAGAAGGTTTATGAGTTTTTATTGTCAATAAATTGGATAAGGTATCTATATTACATTGAGTGGCTTTCAAGTTGCTGTGTTGGCACTGGTTATATTTACTTCATTTATACATTATAAATTAATTGTGAATATAGAAATTATTATGTTTATGTTAATAATTATTTATTTCGTTCATTACCACATTGTCAAACCAACAGTACCTTCTAAATGCCTTGTACAATAAAATAAAAAGTAAAAATTTGACCTGAAGTACATACAACATTATATACTATGTAGTATCTTTTTTTGTCTATCTGCACTTTTTAAGTTATTGCTAAAATGTATCGTCCAGTGTCCTGTTGTTATAATTAATATTATAAAGAATTGGGTGTACGATATTAGTATTTCTTCATTTGGAACTAATTTTCTTGCTATTGTTTTGCTTATAAGCTAATCCTCCATTAATATCTTTCGTATGTAAGTCTAGTCTCGTTCATGATTTTACAATTTGCATGAATCTTTTTATACAGACTTCAAAAACATAATAAAAGATTATTAATATTTATTGATTGTCTGTAAGTTGTTATATATTTTCTGTATCTTCCGTTTAAATCTATATTAGAGACACAATCTAATGATGTCTCAAATTAGAAGACACAGAAAATATATAAATAATAATAAAATGCTATTCATATTTTCTTGAAGTGCTTATACATATTGCAAATTGATTAAAATTAGGCATATTGGTTCAAAATTTTCATATAGTATTTAAATACTAATGTCACTTTTGTATTAATCCAATAGTTTTTAAGAATTTGAATCGTTTCGAATATGACCGACTTTTGTGATTTTTGCCATTCTTATAATATTAACATTATCAAATACCATCATCTGGTTAAATTCTGTTCTACGACGGGCTAAAGAGATGGACTATCCGTGCACTAACGGTGCACTATCCGTGCACCATTTCTTGAGCTCTCGTTTTGCGAGATGCGAGGGGAATTTGGAGGTTTGATTATTTTGACGACAGGTCTATTACATCAGATAGGCTAAAGCCCGTTTTCGATACAAAATGGTTTCTATTACACGGGAACGAACGTTTATGGTCATGAAAGTTTGTTCACTATGCTTGTTTCTTTCTTTTGTTCAATTCAATTAATTCAATAATTAAATTCAATTAATATTAGTAAGAGAGTGGGGGTGGGTATTCCGGATCTCAAGAAAACGTGCGCGTAACGTATATCATTGTTTCTGTCGTATTTATGTGGTGTTCTCGCCTTCAGATCCGGTTTTTAGATTACTAACTTCCAAAATTTACAATTTGTAGATAAAATGTTACAGAATTGTGTTAAAATTGAAATAAAATTTACAATCCTAGGCCCAGGGTATATCCTAACATTCTTATTACGTTGGTTTAATTTTTCTACTTTACTATTACATAATTTATTACATTAAACAAATGTAATAATGTAGTGATAAAGATCCCTGTTAGGGTCGAAATATTAAGGGAAATAAATTATGAAGAAAATAGTATTGAAGTGTACTGTAATACTTAAAGACACATAACGAAATAACAGATGTTCACATACGCCATTCATATATTTTTGTTGATACATACGTTTTTGCAAGTACTGTCTCACCTATACATTCTTACAATTGCTGTATTTAAGTTTTTAAATCAAATAGTACCTATTGAATAATTATTTTCTCTTTTGATCATTTACTTACATTGCATTATTATCAATATTGTTGTCGTTGTTGTTGTAAATTTGTTCGTATGAAGTTGCATTTCAAGAGTAAACCAGACTGAAGGGAAAGGCATGTCGGGTGTGCATTCTGTGTGCAATGGCGCGAGGCGGAGGCCCAATCTGAGTGCGTTGAAGGGCGTGGGTGCGCCGAGGGAAACGCGTGTCGGTGCGCTGATGCATCCCCAGGCGGGGATTACGCCTCGCCACCGCGCCCCTTTCCGCAATATTGGCAGATGGAACGCGTCCCCCGGCGCTGCCCGGCGCGGCGCGGCGCGCGGCCGGGCGCCGCCGCCGCACACAGCCGGTGGACGCGCGACGCCGCTCTCCCACGCCGCTCCAAGCGAGGATTCCCTCCCTCCATTGGTGCGATTCTTATCCTTCCCTAAGTGCACCCCGATTCAGTTAGGGTGACCGGAGCGCCGTCATCCAATCGCAACTGATGCCACTGCAGTGCCCCTGACCGGGAGGTCCTAGGTTTGAGTCCTGACGGCGGCAGGATTTCCCAACACTTAGTTTTTCAGGTAGGTCGATTTCAGTCGCTGGCTGGAGGAGAATTCTAGCGGTCCGCTGTTTTGATTGGTA
This sequence comes from Teleogryllus occipitalis, assembly GCA_011170035.1. Lineage (NCBI taxonomy): Eukaryota > Metazoa > Arthropoda > Insecta > Orthoptera > Gryllidae > Teleogryllus > Teleogryllus occipitalis. The sequence continues at coordinate 149,427 of BLKR01003014.1, read as the reverse complement.
GTTTTCCGTGGTGTATCCGATCAACACCAGGCGAATGCCGGAGCAGTACCCTAACAAACGGGCGACGGACCGCGCGCCCTCTTTCCTTCCTCTTCCTTTGTCCTATCCTCACCCCTTATACACACACACACAAACTAACATGCACTACACTTCCACACATGCCTGGAGATCGGTCGGGGTCTTAGAACTTGTCCCGGCTGAGGCGGTACCCCCTGGTGAGGGATACCTGGTTCAATTCCCTCTTTCAATACCTTCTTCCAATTTTAGGCATATTCCGTATCTCAACCTGACGCGAGGCTAACAGATTCTCCCGTCCCATCCTGGAGCAGCTTCCGTCCTTCAGACCGAGCGATGGTCTCGTCCCCAATACCCACCAGTTTGACTGAAGTTTCCGGGCACGACAACTGCTACAGTCATTAGCCTTATTAGTGGAGTGAATGTTTCATTGCGCCGACCTGGATGGCCGAGGTGTCTACCGACTCAGCGTTTCGGTCCGAAGGGTCGCGGGTTCGAGTCCCGCCTTGGGCATGGCTGTTTGTCCCTTGACTTTGTGTGTGTGTTGTCGCGGAGGGCCTCGCGTTCTGCTGACCCCAGATCAGAGGAGCCCGCAAGTGTCTGTCTAGTGTATGGTCGAATATGCGTCCCATCGGGTCGTAAAGGGACACCGGCTGTCGGCTGGATAAAAGCCGTAGGGGAAAAAAATGTTTCATCGCGAGAGTGGCGGTGTTCCTTCCCGCCTGGACAAGCTCTAAGCTCTTGTCTGTTTGAGTACTACTCCGGCATTCTCCTAGTATCGATTAGAGAATCCACGAAAAACGACGCGATGAGAGAAGGCGGGTCCCAGAATTCTCCTTCAGTAGAAACTGAATTTGAACTCCCTACACAGCTGTTCCTGTCCTTTGGCTCGACAGCCTGCTACGGGCCAGAACCGACCAGTGGAGACCCAGCCTCTCAGACATGCGATAAGGGGTTCGTGAGGTTACCACGAACATTTCCCTTCACCGTATATGCTGGTCTTCATAACATTTATTTATTTATTTATTTATTTATTTATTTATTTATTTATTTATTTATTTATTTATTTATTTATTTATTTATTTATTTATTTATTTATTTATTTATTTATTTAACGTCAAAAAACAGTTAAAAACTGCGTATGACGTGCTATGGGGAAAAGTGAATTGTGCGCACATTTTCAAAATTCTGTGATCAATACACTAAGTCATATACTACTTTAATTTTGAAAGGGAGAAAAAAAAGAAAGAAAAAAAACTCCCATGTAATAAAATCTATTTTCAAGGATAAACAAGCAATAAATTTTGAATTTTTAAAGGGAGAAAAAAACAAAAAAACTCCCATGTAAAAAAATCTATTTTCAAGGGTAAATAAGCAATAAATTTTGAATTTTGAAAGGGAGAAAAAAACAACAAAAAAACTCCCGTGGAATAAAATCTATTTTCAAAGATAAATAAGCAATAAATTTTGGGTCTTATTACTTCCTGCCGTGACAACATGGAAACGATAATTTGAATAATTGTATTTCCCACTGAATTCTAGAAGACGTGCACAGAAAATGAAGTTACATTTATGTCCAGAAGCAAAACAAGGGCCATCTCAGCATTTGCTCAATGGATCAGGGAAACTGGACGAAAAACCTGATCGAGATGGGGGTCATTGACCCGGAAGCTGTAGTACAATAGTTGTTACAGGTTGTTTATACTTATTTATACAGTCCAAATGGTAAATAATGCATTATGTATCATTGTTAAAAATAATGTTACTTTTCTTGTGATGCTCAGTATAGTCTCTAATTGTATAGAAACTGTTATGCAGCAGAAACGATTTCACTTGTGATTTAAACTTTTCTATTGAATTTAATCGTTTAATGTCATCTGGCAAAGTGTTGTAAAATAATGTACATGTATTGTATGTGAATTTTTTGTAATGAGCTGTTGATACTGTCACCTGATGAATATGATTTCTACGTCGAGTGTTATAGTAATAGACTTCGGCATTTTCTGAAAATATATTCCCGCCCTTAAGCAAGTCATTTTTTACAAAAACCACTGATTCGTAAATAAAAAGACACGGTAATGGTAGAATTCCTAGATTAATGAAGAGAGGCTTACATGAATCACGTGGGTGGGATTTGGTTATTATTAGGGTGAGTTAGGGTGAGTTTTCTCATTGTCAGTCAGGAAAAGGTACTGGGACATTTGCAAGAAAGTGCGCAGGTGATTCCCTCGGCCGGGAATCGAACCCGGGATTGCGCCGTGGCAAGCGAGTACGCTAACCAACGAGCCACGAGGGGGGCACTTACACAATTACTGTCGAAAATTCACCACCGTCACGACTCGAACCCTAGTACCTTCCGCTCAGAATCGCAGCTAAAATAGCGGAAATGCTGACTCTGGGCTAACCCAGCCGGTCCCAATACCCCATAAGTCTTGTCCCGAGTTCTGTATGTGTTAGGACAGCAGTGCCATAGGAGAAAAAACAAAGGGAAAGACAAGGGAGAGCGTACCCCTAATAAGCAAAGCGAGCGGTACAAAAAGCTAGGTTTCTTGGAGTCCCATGGGACTTCTCCACAGAGGCTGGTTTCAGGAGAGGGGTTTCTGAGAAAGAAACCTTTTTATGAAAGCCACTTTGACAGTGAGAGAACAAATTTTAAGGGATATTACAGCAAACCTCTGCGACCATTTGATAAGAAAACAAAAATAATAGTGTGCTCTTCTCGAGAATAATAATGTAATATGAGATATCAAATTACGTTTTTAACAGCATTTGTTGACACATTCAATCCACAAACAAGGTTTTAGATTTTTGCCCATCTTCAGTGGTTTTTACAACTGAAAAGAATGTAAAAGATGGATAAAAAAGATGAAGTCAATAAAAACAGATGAAGGATTAATAGATGAAGTCCATAAAAACACTAAGCATTTAGAACTAATTCTCATATTTTTCATTCTTTTTATCCTGACGTTTCGTCAAAATAGTTTTGACCGCTTCAGAGACTAAGATAAAAAAACAAATTTATACAATTTTTGCATGCGTGGACAGTTGACAACAATGTTTACAAATATATTTAAAAATACAATTCGTTATTCACTTTAAAAATTACATTTTTGGACATCAGTTTGGAAAGGTTACGTATTCAAGGAATGAGTGTAGAACAACTGTAAAACTGAGTAAAATAATGATTATAAATATAATATACTAGCGTACCCGTCCGAGAACTCTCGCATGGGTTCAAAATTCGTCCCTCTTCCTCTCTTAAAGATAGGGAAGTTGACAACGAAAGAAGTTGATTTGTTTAAAAAATGAAGGTATCTTCCAATATTCTTATAGAATTGAAAATAAAAATAAGAAGCAATGAAATTAATATTTGAAAGAAATTTTAAGCAAGGTTTATTCAGTGTTATAATGTTTTTGGAACCATTTACAACACTTTCTTAAAACAACATTTGAAGTAATTTAACAATCTTCCTTGACAGTTAGCTTTTCGTTTTCCTTAACAGTCACAAAAATATTACAATATTACAAACATTTCGAGACTATTAAAAGTTGCTACATAAAGTTTACCACTCGAGAATATAGGATCGGGAAAGCATTACCCTACATTTTAGAATAATATTTAAATTTTTTACCGAACTGAGAGGTATAACTGTGCAATTTATTCGCCTAGAACATACGGTAATTAGTTTCATTGCACATAGAGTAACAGATTTTGCACGTCTCTGAACAGGTGGAGTAGCATCGAGAAGCCCCGAACCAATAAAATGTTATAGAATGTCTAAGAAGCTCTCATCCTATAGATTACGTTGCGAGGAAAATTTCTTCCTGGCATTCGGCTTCAAACTTCCAGATTTAAAGGCCCTAGAACGCTTTTTATAGGAGTTATTCAACTAAATAAATTTTAACAATGCTGCCAGAATGTTGCGTGATGTATTTGACATAAGTATTTAGATTAATATTTTCAACAAAACCTTCATATTTTCAAAGTCAAAGGGCAAAATGTCATGTCTCCATGAAGTTCTCTTTCTTTAGAGACCTCATTTATAATCGGTTGCGTGTGCGCAAAACTTATCTATACTTCTGAAATAATATAGGAGAGGATTTTATATAATATAAACAATAAAACATGAGATGAAGACGCAATACCTGGATTATCATATGCTGTACTAAGTATATTTCCACATATTTTCAATTATTAATAATTCGATCTGTTTAATAATAAATTTAACTTCCTTACATGTAACATCTAGATCTTTTCTTAACGTGCTGAAAAGAGCATTTAGAGTACTAAATGTCCTACGAGAATAGTCCTCCTAGTTTTCTTGCAAATGCTTCAACTTGTCCAAGATATAAATTAATTTGTTGAAATGATGAATCACTCAAGGGAATGTATTATTTTCCAGCTTTTTCAATGCAATATCACTACTTAACACGCTGACTTGAAAATTTCACCAAATCACTGCTGATAAATAAAATACAGGCACAGTAAAATAGAATCCAATCCTAACAATACACAGATTTCTCTCATCGCTGTACACAATTTTGCATTCTTTGCCAATATTGTTTCTTACTTCTTATTGACAAAGAACATAAAAAGATGAAAGAACTCTCTTTCCATCATAGTTTGATTTAGTTTCTAAGTTATCTGATAATGCCATTATTATTTTTTCTTGAGCCTTTTGCCTTATCTTTTGGATTCTGAGGCAGATCTCCCAGGCAATTTCGTAGAGATGGTTCCTGCCTTGATGTTCAGTCGTCCCATAGTACACAGTAGCTCTTTTCGTGACTTTTCATCACAGTATAAGGACTTGCAACGAATTTCCCTTTCATCAAATTGAAGTGAACCCCCTTTTAAAGAAACGAAATCGAATCAAGAAGATAAAACAATATTACTTCTCTTAAATGACATTGGTCTTTAAAATAAACCACACTAGAAATCATAAACAATATTGTGAAAGAAATATTGACCTTTGCTTTCATCAAATTTCATTATTAAATCAAGTTTTCAAAAAAAATTTACCCCTCTCTAACTGCCCTATCTATGAATGTACTATATTAAATGAAATTAGTAGAGTTTCAAATTTGAGGGGTGAGCTATACAAACAGACAAAACTTTGAATAAGAATAAAATGAACATAGTTTAGTTTATGAATATTTTTAGTACTATACGTTATATCACAAAGTTTTCACAAAAAGACAATAATGTCAGTACTTACATTTCATAAATGAACGGTTGCACTAGACACATAAAAACAATCTTATCGGTATCAAGCAACTATTAATACTTCTAATTGTTGCTGTAAGAGTATTTAAGTTTATTTGCATAATATTGAATTAATGATTATGCAAATAAACCTCATTAATCGGAGTAAACCACGGTGCACTCAGAAGGCATACACATAAGTTGGAGAAATCTTAGTCTTCTAAACATGACGTCACAAACAAAGCTGGCCTTCATTGCCGAGTAATATATAGTACCGGCAACTTATAAGCGGCTCTGACAGTTCGATGCGCTGTTGCTACACATTACTACGCACATGCCATCACCTACATGACAGATGAATTAAATCTCTAAACATTTACACTTACTGATAGGCGACGACACGTCTTCATATCATGTTCATAACCTTGGCCACAGCCGAACCTTCGCCTCCGCGAGTTCGTGTGAGTCAGATGAGCGGAAACTCTGAACGCTGGCTGTGAGAAAGTAAACAAACCCTCGCAAGCTGATTGCTTCAGAGCAGCTTACATGACGTAGCACAGCACGTGGCTAGAGCCGCTTATACGCTGCCAGTTATGTAGTTGGTATTGGAATATATCGATAAGTGTCGGTCCAGCAAAAATGTAATAGAATGTCCAAAAGTATTATATCCTATAGACTACGATGAGAGAAACGTGTTGTTGAGACGACCTTTGGTCTCAAACTTTTTAAGTCTTAAGGCCATAGAACGCTTCGTTTAGGAGCTATTTAACAATATATCTGACCTCATGTTGCGGGTTGCGTTTAATATGAATAATTAAATGCGTTTTTAAACAAATCCTTCATATTTTAAAAATCAAAGTGCAATTCGTCACGTCTCCATGAAATTCCTTTTTTCTTAGAGACCTCATTTATAAAGATTGGTTGCGTGTCAGAGCCGCAAAAATTATGTATACTACTAAAACAATATAGGAGACGATTTTAAAACTTATTCTATACAAATTAGGACAAAAAATATTATTACCTTATTATATCCAGTATTCTCCACATGTTCCTTGAATTGACTTGGTTTAAAAGAGCTAATTATTTTATGGAGCATTTTTAAATATAATATATATTGCATTGATATGATGTGTGTGTGTGCATATATATATATATATATATATATATATATATATATATATATATATATATATATATATATATATATATATACACACACATCAAAAAGCAAAGCTCACACACACGACTTACAGACTCCGCATACCAACATTTTCGTAAATACCTCGATTTCCACTCATTGTAGAAATTTCCACTTGTAAGCAACTTAGTTCCTAATCTTCATATACTATATAGTGGTCATTAAGAATACTCGTTTCGTCGTTATTCGCATACGCTGCGAGATTGGAAATTGTGAGGAAGTAGTCATTTTGTGGAGAACTGTAATTTTGATGAAAAGTGTTGAGAGAAATACTATTGAAGTAACTAACGTTACTTCAATAGTAATTCGGAGTGGATTCAGTAGCCGGCGTATTCAGGCGATAAATTTGCTTAGTGAAAACAGCAAGCACAAACTGTGAGGTCATAAATTATCTGTGAAGAAACAAGTGCCAAATTTAACGCCAGAACTAGTTAAACGCAACCAATCAATTGCGTAGTCCAAGGAACTTTTCGCACACGGGCGTTCTACATCTCGAACGGACGAGAAGAGAGAAGAAGACGCGGGAGGACGAGCGTTAGCAAGAAACAAGCAAATGGAAAATGGCAGACGAGGGAGAAGACGGAAGACAGGTGAAGGATATAGTTGGACTGAGGGGACAGCAGAGGCGGATGTCGCCGCGAGTTGCGAAGGCGACAACTGAGCGGCCGAGGTATCCAGCTGATGCCACGAAACAGGCCGCAAGGTCAATTTGTAGCATTGCGGTCGAGCCGCAAGGTCAATTTGTAGCACTGCGGGTCGCGGTCTACGCCACCGAACAAGGTAACCAGAGGAATTTTGGTAGCGGGACTGTGGAGTACTTTGCTGGCGGAAGGTGACCGCTCAATCAGCGTTCAAGACGCGTTCGCATTCGATTAAATTATAGTATGACGTAGATCGCGGGAGAGTAGTAGGGAGTTCTGTAGCTATTGTTTGAAAGGGAATTAATAAGACTGTAAACAGAATTGATTCTTGAATTAAATGACCAAATGCATTGGGAACGTGTAACATTTTGTACCTTATGAAATATTTGGTTAACAATTTTAGGTAAAATTTAGAGCATTTTTAGTGTAAATAATGTTCATTGTATTAGATTAAGTGATTCAAAATCTTTCTAGTTGGATTTAAATGAATGTTCACGAAGGTAACGCTATGCTTTTACATGTTAATTTGAGTCTTTGGTATTTACGTTAATTTGTAGGAAACGATAGTGTAGTACTGACCGTGCACGGTATTTGTTAATTCACCAAGAGAATTCGGGTTTTAACATTATTTGATTTTAAAGGAAATTTCCAATCTCAGGAGTGTCGTTTGAAGAATTAAGAGTGAATATCTTCTTGTATCCCTTCATTGTGAATTTGTATTCTCAGTTTGTATTTTTAAGAACACTTGAGCAACGTTTCTTTGATTTATTTTACGTATTTGGTATGATTTATGTGTATGTCCTTTCCCACACCCCAAAAATCTCACTGCCCGGAAAAACACTTCTATATAATATCTATATAACTTCTATATAACACATCTATATAATGTAATGACCCGTTGAGGAGCTACTATAAAAAGGGGGTAGCCTCGCACACGGATAGTTTCCGGGGGCGTCAACTGCTTTGGTCATTAGTCCCGTTAGTGTGGTGCATGTTTTTTCTCGGGAGATGGCGGTGATCTTCCCCCGCTGGATGGCGAGATCGAGCGCCTACCTACCGTCGGCTAGTGGGGTTTCCCCCTAACCAGGAGTCTCCCACCAGCGGGGCACCGCCCCAGCCGGGACAAGTCCTTAGCTCCCGACCGGTCTCCTGGCACGTGTAGTAGTGTAGTGCATATTAGTGTAAGTGTGTATGTGTAAGGGAAGAGGATAGGACAGGACAAGGAAGAGGAAGGATAGATCACGCGTGTTCCGTGGCCCGTTTGGTTGGGTAATGCTCCGGCATGGTGTTGATCGGAGAAACCACGGTAAACTACCGATCAGAACAGCCGGTCGCTAGAATTCTCCTCCTGACAGCCACTGAATTCGACCTAGCTGAAAAGCTAGTCGAAAATCCTGCTGCCGCCGTCGAGTCAAAAATCCTGCTGCCGCCGTCACGACTGGAACCTAGGACCTCCCGGTCAGAGGCGCTGCAGTGACATCAATCGATGCACTGAGCTACCGCTCCCGGTCAGGGATTGCGCGCTCGCGGGCCTTCACCGGTGAATTTCGGCTCTGAAGTCCCGACGAATCACGGCCGAAGTGGCCTCGTACACATCAGGAAGGTTCTCGTGCTCCCGTCGCATGCCCGGGAAATCAGCAACCGTCCACAGCCATGCTCCAAGCGACGAATCACGATGTCGGCGCACAAGTCAAGACCTTCAAACGACACATTACCCCATTTATGCAGTCGATAGAACGAACTGCACACCCCCTTTCATTGCCTTTAGTGTGTCGGTCCGACTGATCAGTCACTCGAAATTAATTTCGATTGAGTGTGATGATAGTCGGATTGCTTAGGCCGGCAGGTTCTGGCCAGTCACACGCCAGTGGATAGCTGACTCCGCCAATAATTGCCTAAGACTCATCTGAGTCTGCTATGCCAAGTACGTTTCGACTCGAAATACATCAGCTCGTCTCCAAGTTACTTTGTGGATTCTTTCTTGGTTCTTTCTGATCTCAAATCTCTTTTTGCGGAGTCGTCATTAAATGTGTTTCTCACTAGCTTGTCTGATGAAGTCTGTCTCTCACTAACTAGCCATATTAAGTTTCTTTTTCAGATCGTCTATTGCTCCCTCGCTTTCTTGTCCCCAACCCATTAGGAAAGTGCTGCGTTCTGTAACGTGCGTTGTGCTTTGTCTCTCTGGTCCGTTCATCAGGCTTCTCGAACCATCCATTAGTCTTTTACGTCGATTGGATCTAGGCGATCCCTCCCCCTAGCGACCTACTTTATAATGCATTCAATTGGTCGCCTTTGTGCAACCACGGGCTGATGGCGACTTCACGAGGTGGCAGAGTAGGTGCGTGCTGTCTGCTGCCTCCCTGATCACTTTATGGACCGCCCGTAGGGATTAGCGAAGTACTAGTAATTTGCTTAACTCGACTGTTCTGGTGATAAATTCAATACTTTCCGGAATAGGCGATGAGGCGGGGTGGTGGCAGGGTCCCTCCCGTCTTAGAAAGGTGACTCGCGAAGGAGACCCTTCGGATCTGTATTTGTGCGCCTATGCTAGGGAAGGAGCGCCTGCATCGGGGAACAAATTGGTGTGACAGAGCGTATGTCGGGCGATGCGGTTCGTCGATATATATATATATATATATATATATATATATATATATATATATATATATATATATATATATATATAGTTAGTTAGTTAGTTAGTTAATGCTTTATTTTACGTGGCGTGACTCGGGTCATCAGGCCCGCTCTTCCGTCTAATCACGCAAATTTCGCTACGCTCCTTTCACCACCTAGCGGAGAAAGGAAGTATTATCTTGGGCGACGAAACAGGCGGAACTCAATTTTGCTCAGAGGCTTAATTTAGGCTTGAGGATCTTTTACATGCAGTAACTCTACTACATGGGACAGCCGGCTTTACTTACCTCCGAAGGAAGGGGTACGAAGGATTTTTTCGCCCTTAAAAATCCACGGCTTCGATCGGGTTTGAACCCGCAAACTCGGGTACAACAGTACGATCCGCAAACCGTTATAACACCGAATCCGCTGTATATATATATATATATATATATATATATATATATATATATATATATATACATTAACGAAATGCATTTCTGATGCCATAAGTTTGAATCGCGCGGTCTCCATTACCGTAGTGAACGGCGAATCGAATTGAACGGGAATAGGGAACGAAACTTCAGTTGATAGTAGTCAGTCTGGCGAGGAGTGCAGGAGGGGACTCCACGTGTAACGGAGGCGAAGGCAATTGTGGAAATGGCGGAAAGAAAATCCAAATTTATCGATGATATAACAGTGCTAGAATGAGTGAAAGTAAGCAAGTAAGATAATAATGAGGTGATACGTTTGGCATGGAGTGAAGAAAGAACTGCAAAATAAGTGAAAACGTGATACAAAACGGAGGGACGGATTCGGCAACACGTGCTCGTGTGATGCAGATTATTAATATGGTGAGCGTTGTGCGATGCAGGTGTGGAACAGTTTCCTGAATACGTCAGCAAACCGAGATTTGTAGAAAGACCAACTGGTATTTTCGTGGACGATGTATAGAAAGCGTGTGTTGTGTGAATATTTGCTTAAACGAACGGTAACTCTGTAACGCCGTGAGCCATCCATCGATAGCGTGGGACCCACAACAATCGGAATGAGAGCGAACGGTGCGTAGTTAGTTCTAAGAAAATACTGCAAATTGAAGAGACTGATGGTACACGCAGTGAGGTGAGTGCCGTCACGAAAGAAAGTTTCCCAGCCGCCAATAAATGTCATATGCACTGCGCGGCCAGGGACGTACCAGCGAACTGGGACGGACGCACCTGAATGTCACTCCATTTTCTCTTCAGTAACTGTCCAGCGGTGGCGGCCGCAGCATGGGGGCGCCAATAACAGAGCTTTGTCGAACAGTAAGGTCGCTTCAGAGCGATTTTTTATACGATTACGCCAAGATAACGCGATGGTAGGGGAGGATGATGGAGTTTAAGAGGGAGAAGCATTTGTATTACATTCAATGGTATGGGGCACGCTCCGGAATGAATAATTACTAAGAAATGGGGGGAAGTTATTTCTGTAAAAAGAAGAAGTGTAATTCATGTTTGTAAGTAGTTTAGTAATTTAGATCTTTTTTGTTCGCGGATAATGCAACCAAAACCGAAAAGGGAGCTCCTGAACAATATTGAGAAATTGCAGACAATGATGAGAAAGAGAATTAATATATTTGTTATCAATAATTCTAGTATTTCAATTTCAATTGGTAATAAATGAATGTTTCATTTTCTTTGTTTAATTATGTTCGTATCGAAATAAATGCAATAATGTGTTAATCTTTTCAATGCACCTTTCTATGTTTGTTCAACCCCATATGAGACCATTCACGAGAAACAACACCTCTCCCCTTTTAATGAAAAAAACATTTGTTGTAATGAACCAATAACTGGTCCATCACTATATTATATAAATCTCAGGGACGTAGGATCTTGATAGGTGTGAGAAAGGGTATATCAATAATTATTAAATTAAATAAACTTTGATCGCGTATTAAAGCAATAAACATAAAGATTACAGTTTTACAAAAAGAATACGTAATTGCATCTGTCCACATCAACGGACGACTCCCTCTTAATCTAAGATTGATTTTTTGAATAATTATTCTTTTCGCAACAGGAACTCTCTTGTTTGATTATACATAGTACACTTATTACTGGTCTATAATTTAACATTAACTTTCACTTACAACAATCCCAACTCTAACTTGTAAACACAAAAAAATGAATATCATAAATGATAATATATGCATTTTTTTCCGTAAAAGGTTACAAAGAACTAGGAATTAAATAATTAACTCTGAATTCCAGTTCTTTCAGTCTTTTCAATATCCCTACACTTAACGTTGCAAATACGTTGTACTTAATCTTGCAATTTTTCTTCTAATTTTCCCAACTTTTCTGAGCAATTTCTTCACTACTATTCTGAGTCATTTCGCTGGTCACATATACGTCTTGAACGCTAACCGTTTGCGGTCGTCGACCTCCTGACGTGTGGTGGGCTCCGCAGCCTCGTGAACAAGTAGTCGCTCGTTACCTTCACCGTTGCTGGTCTCCGCAGTCCGCCGTATATCGCGATTTGGCCTTCGCCCTCCCACCGGCGTCACCTCGCAGCCTTCCCTCGCCAAAGTGCGCGGCAACGCGCTCGGACCGCGCTACTCCCCTCGGAAGCTGACAGGCGCTGTCTCCACTGCGTGCAGCGACCTCCAGAAACGCTCCGAATGCATCTTCTTCACCCAAGTAATGTCCGCTCTCGTTACGTCTTCTCGTACTCGTCCCGTTCAACACCGACGTGCACGCACTGTCCCTTGCACCTAGGTTAAAGATTCTAGCATTCTCTTTTACCGTTCTGTAGTCTGCCTACAATAACTCGATCGATTTGCAGCCATTTACAAGGATACAGTTCTTTCACACGCCTTCTATAATGCAAACTATAAGAATTTAATACGCTGGCAACTGAATGGACTCGAACACAGTTCCAATCCGCGATGTTTAATTCCATTTAGCTAACAGTTTCTTTGCGATACTATGGCCTTTTCATAAAATGGCAACTCCTATTCAAAGCTCCCGCGCGAATGGCACAATTTACATCACTAGATATCGTACTAGCAAACTAACTCACTACAGGGCGTCTCGTAACAGAAATACGTATATCTCGGCGTCTCGTACCAGAGAGGTCTCCGCTCGGTTCTCCTCGCTACTTATGCGACGGCCTTCTCTGGTTAGGGGAAATGTGACGTCATGTCTCTCCTCGGACTGATTCGGCAAGCGTTTCTAACACCGAAAGTTGGTCGCAATGTTGTGGTCAGTTGATAACAGATTGCGCTTTTACTGACTAACCTGCCACGCGCAGTGCGTACGCACTGCACTTTTGGTGATGGTAAATATATGTGGTCAGCTGGGATGTTTGGGAGATATTGCCAAACGTCACAATGTATACAGAGTAAGTTACTTTACTTTAGCACCTCCGCAGTTTTTGAACAGTTATTGAACCGGGAGCGTTAGCTCAGTGCATCACTGCAGCGCCTCTGACCGGGAGGTCCTAGGTTCGAGTCCTCACGGCGGCAGGATTTTCGAAACTAGCTTGTCAGCTAGGTCGAATTCAGTCACTGTCTGGAGGAGAATTCTAGCGGCCGGATGCTCTGATCGGTAGTTTCGCCCTCTCCCGAGAAAAAAACATGCTCCACACTAACGGTACTAATGACCATATTGATACACGTATTAACCTCTATTTTATGATTTGCAATTAAGGAGACATTGAGGTAACTTCTTTTTTCAAATGAAATTACACATATTTTTTAGTCTATCACGACACGCGAAAAGAGACGAATCTAATTATATACAAATTGTCATATATTAGATGACAATTATTTTGAGTAATATTGATTTTTTGTCCTCAGCTGTCCTTGCCCGAGGGCGTGTTAGCAGAGGGAGCACTTCGTGACCTTGTATAGCGGAGAATTACATTCAAGATTTCCGTTAACATGAGTCGCAAAAAACAAAATTACTAGAAAACGCCCATCGAACATTCAATTTTCGAAGAAACAGGGATTTTAAATCAAACCTGAACCATTCTTTTCAGCGTCTTTTACACCATCCAAAAACAAACTTTAATTTAAAAAAATTGTAGATAATTTTGTGAAATTTTTGAAAATGGACTTGTGGTTCATTACAAAGAACACATAAAAATCAAAATATCCGTTTCAAACTCACAGGATCTCGAGCTCTTTCAATTCAATTCGGAAATATCAATTTTGAAAAAAAAATAGGTTGAAAGTTTTAAGCGTTAGCGTTGACCACAGACAGACTGACAGATGGACAGACGAACGAACGGAGAGGCAGTTATTTAGCTGTCAACCGATTTTTCGGTATTGGAACGGGACGGTCGCGCTCGTCAAAATTCGACGTATAATTTTAAATAATATTTCGCGCAGCATGGAAGCTCACCCAACTTAGAAGCGCAGGAAAGTAGCAAAACCGCTGGTCTCCTAGCTCAAATCCCCTGCAAGCAGGGGTTTCGATCAGGTTTTTCGTCCAATTTCCTGATCCATTGAGCAAATGCTGAGATGACCCCTTTTTTGCTTCTGGACATAAATGTAACTTCATTATCTGTGCACGTCTTCTAGAATTCATTGGGAAATATAGTTATTCAAATTATCGTTTCCATGTTGTTGCGGCAGGAAGTATTATTCCTTGACGAAAGACATCATGGATAAGAGCCCAAAATTTATTGCTTGTAAATAGATTTTATTACACGGGAGCTTTTTTTTAATTTTCAAAATTCAGGTAGTATATGACTTAGTGTAGGGATCACAGAATTTTGAATTTTGATGTGCACAGAATTCAATTCTCCTCATAGCACGTCATACACAGTTTCAACTGTTTTTTGACGTAAAATAAATAAATAAATAAATAAATAAATAAATAAATAAATAAATAAATAAATATAAATAAATAAATAAATAAATAAATAAATAAATAAATAAATAAATAAATAAATAAATAAATAAATAAATAAATAAATAAATAAATAAATAAATAAATAAATAAATAAATAAATAAATAAATAAATAAATAAATAAATAAGTAAATAAAGCAGTCGTCTTATATTGAAAGCTGCAGCGAGCGGGGATGCTGTGCACCCACGGTGGTAACACGCGCTGCGGCTGCCCTTCGCTTGGCACCCGCTCGTTTCGCACCCGTACGTTCGGAGAATCCTGCATTCCGGGATTATGGCTGGGTACTTCGGCGCGTCAACATAGAATTACAACGTGATAGGCCGCCCACGCGTCACGCGGGTTTTACGGGCCTATCGCCGCGAACCAGACGCGGGACCAACGTGACCCCCGGGCGTCGACGTGAAGCGGAGCCAAAATCGGTAACAGTCGGTCACTTGCATCCGAGAAAGCAGGAAGTACTGTCACATGCATCGGAGAGAGCTCCATGTTTGGCCACTTGGATCGGAGACTGCGCAAAAAATGGTCATTTACACCGGCAAGAGCCCGTAATACAGTTGCGACTAGCCTTTAAGTCGGAGGTGTGGGAGTTTTCACGCCTTCGTGCCCTTGAGAACCATCCATACTGACATCCATAATGGCATCCATACTCGTGTGTTACAGTATGAAGGACTCAAACAAACATGGATTCTGTCTACATAGCGTGTTTTAATTAATAGTTTTTTTATATATATATATATATATATATATATATATATATATATATATATATATCAGAACAAGATTTATCCGTGTTTTCGCTACCTGGGCCCAGCAATAAAGGCTCCAGACCAGCGAGATGGATCCGCAGCGGGTGCGGCGCGGAAAGTTCCGAGCTAGACGCGGCTGCGGAATTCGCGGGACCGTTCACACCGGAGCGTCAGTTATAAGTCAGCGTTTGGTGACAGTTTTCATCCAACAAAGAAGAGGCGCTCGCTTCTATTCATGCAGGGATAAAAATGCCAAGTTATACGTAGTACGTTTTCTGAGCACATGCAGTACGTAAAGTAATTTTCCTTCTTTCTTTACGATTTTCCCTTAAATGGTTAATATCTCTTTAGAAAACGTAGAAAATGGTCCATAATTCTGACCTAGAAAGGAAACAGTACGGAGAATTGCACACCTTGATGTCACACCAAGAAACGCTTTCAATTGACTAGAATCATCAGTGACTGTTCTGATGAAATTTTGAATCTGATCGCAGAAGACATCAGAAAATCTGATCCTTGACAATCGTGAAGCTAACTAACCTGAAGAACAACTTCTTATTGTACTCACTCATTGAAACTTTTCATTAGTAAAATGTACAAAATTTAACGATCAAAAAGGTTAAAAAATAGAAGTTTAATGTTACTTAAACTTAATTAAATTACTGAACATGATAAGAAGTATGTTTTATGACCGTTCAATCGTGTCCGATTTACTGACGTGCTGGAAATATTCGATTGATTGATTGATTGATTGATTTTTTCGTGTTTCCGGGCGCGTCAACTGCTTCGGTCATTAGTCCCGTTAGTATAGTGCATGTTGTTTCTCGGGAGATGGCAGTGATCTTCCCCCGCTGGATGGCGAGATCCGGCGCCGACCTACTGTCGACTAGTGGGGTTTCTCCCTAACCAGGACTCTCCCACCAGCGGGGCCACAGCCCCAGTCGGGACAAGTTCTAAGC
Organism: Teleogryllus occipitalis; assembly: GCA_011170035.1. NCBI lineage: Eukaryota > Metazoa > Arthropoda > Insecta > Orthoptera > Gryllidae > Teleogryllus > Teleogryllus occipitalis. The sequence continues at coordinate 133,149 of BLKR01003014.1, read as the reverse complement.
TTCCGACCGGTCTCCCGGAATATGTGGTAGTGTAGTGCATGTTAATGTAAGTGCGTGAGTAAGAAGCGAGGATAGGACAAGGAAGAGAAAGGACAGATAGCGCGCGGTCCGTGGCCCGTTAGGTAGGGTACTGCTCCGGCATTCGCCTGGTGTTGATCGGAGAAACCACGGAAAATTACCGATCAGAGCAGCCGGCCGCTAGAATTCTTCTCCAGACAGCGACTGAATGAAATATTCGACTTATGACGAGTCTTTGCCTTGGTTTCCACAGCGAAACTTGAGCGGCAGAGTTCTGTGCATCAATAGAAGGCAAGGTCGCGCAAAGGCAACAATTAAACGCTGCCGATCCGCAGCCAACGCGGGATAGCCGCAACGTAAGTTTTGCGTCACATGTTGCTTTATGAGCACGTTCAGACCTGCGCGTCAGACGAGCGTCGCGGCAACGTATTAGCAGCGTTTAATCCGCGGTGAAATTTGTAACGCAGTCAGACGCGTTTCTTCCGCTGGATCTCAAGTTTCGTGGAGGTCCGCCCGTATTCGGGAGTCTTCGCTCCCCTCTGGGTCGAGTGACCTTGCCAACAGTCACCACACGTTGACTCATAATTGACGCTCCGGTGTGAACGGTCCCGCTAATTCCGCGGCCGCGTCTAGCTCGGAACTTTCCGCGCCGGACCCACTGCGGATCTACTGCGCCGGTCTGTGGGAGCCTTCCTGGCGAAAAATTGCCGTTCTTTGGCGCCGATTACAATTCTTTCTCTTCTTGCGGAGAAAAGGCCAGAAAGTAAAATCCAAATTAGAATTGCGTCAAAGGATACATTTTTTTCTTTTATTCCTTCTTTGCAATTTTCTTTTATTTCTTCTCTTAAAATTCAGAGAGAGCAACGATAATAACATACGTATCAATTTTAAGCGTCCTTTGGTATATCCCGGAAACATTTGGGGGCAGTGTTTGAGATTTAAAGATAGTCTATCATCACAAAGCAAAAATTACAGGAAAATTACTTTTAAAAAATCGTACGTTTACTTCTTTCAAGGTACAATTTTTAGAACATATTTCATTAAGGAAAAAAATCCTTCATTATTTTACTTTCGCAATGTTAATTTTTGACGAGTCAACATCAAACTCGCATACAATGAATAAAGTAGAGATGCTACAACCCATGCTTTCTGGCAACATTAGTAAATTTCCAATTTTCGAAACTTCTAAGTGTTCAACGAGTATTAACCCTGCTCTATTCTTTTAAGCGTCACCTGTTCTATCCGTAGAAAAAATTGAAGAAAAAATTGGTGGCGGTGTTTGAGAAAATGAGTTTTTTTATATTTTGCATAATTTTCATTTAAGTAGAAATTACGTGAAAACCACTCGTTTTTTAAGTATTAATTTTTGGAAAATCTTGTTTTCTTACAACAGATTTTTTAAGATAAACAGATTTGTCTTCAAATTTAACGTTTTGCGATGTTAACGTTTTGCGGTTTTCAAAAATTACATTACATAATACATTTATTTGAACTGCAATTGGGAATGACCCGGTAGCAGTTAAATAACAATAATTACAATAATAATAATAATAATAATAATAATAATAATAGTAAAAATAATAAAGAACTACAGTACAAGCCGAGGATGCAATAATCATACTATCACTTATATTAAGTATTATAACAATTAGTTCAACTCTATCATGATATCCAATAATTATATGTTGGTGATGCTAAAATTTAATACAAGCTACATAAATATTGGCTGAATTAGATTTTTTAAATTCATTGATCGCGTTCACTAAACTTCACTGCACAGCACTGCACTACACTACAATGTTTTGCTTTGAATTACACTGACCAGCACTTCACAGAACTTCACCGCAATTCACAGCACTTACTCATTTAATATATATTACTCTCACCTTGTTCTAATTTATTTTTAAAACTTCGGACACTTAGAGGAGAAGCTTTGAAAATTGCTGCGGGTAAACTGTTCCAACCTCTAATTGTTCTGTTACAAAAGGAAAATTTCCCAAGATCTGAATTTTGTTTCCTTGTTCGAATTTTGTGGGTGTGATCGCCTCGGCCGAAATAATTTGGTTTTTCTAGTCTAACCTGAATTTCCTTCCAAACTGGTTGATTTATAAAGAGGCTACGTACGATTTATAAAGAGCGCAAAGCCTCGCCCTGGTTTTTCTCGTTTCTAGAGGTTCCCATGACTTTTCTATTGCATTAGTTCTATAGGTAAACTTATTCGCTTTCCTCTGTATTCTGTCTAGATTTTTCCGGTGTGACTTTCTGTATGGATCCCAACATGCCACAATTTTTATTCCATGAGAGGGCGAACCATTGGAAGATATGCTAATTCGTTGGCGTTTACAGTGATACTGTGAACACAGTGAACAGTGATACTGTGAACATACTGTTAAATACAGTGAATTCGTGTGAAATTCGAGTAACACAATTTTTTACCGTTCGTTGGTACACACGAGGACGATTTTTTGAATAATCAGTACCGTGTTTTCGAAAAAAAAAATCGTTTTAAAATTGACTATTATTCTCGCAAAATTTCGCAGAAACCGCTAATCTTTTCGAAAAATTGTACATGACCTTCGTTTGGTGGTGGAGTAGTAGATTTCATTAAGGAAAAATCATATTGTAGTTGTAGGAAGAAAAAACTCGAAAAATATTATACCACTTACGGGCAAAGAAAATTCACTTCTTTGCTATCAGGGACCCACAAAACGTGTAATTCGGTCAAAACATTAGTTCTATATCTTTGAGCTTTACACAACGTTCTCTATTATAAGTGTAGTATAGGAAAAATTAAAATGGAGCAGGCAGAGACCAATAATACTTCACAGAATTTCTAACAGTTGTAATTAAAACATGTATGCCTATACAAATGCGCGAGTCAGCTGCATCGTAACAATACGAGGATCATTTACTTCAAATTAATGAACCGTTTCCATTTAAACAGTAAAGGCGGATTTTGCATATGGATAATTTCAAAACATTAAAGCAGAAATTTTCGTTCTGCTTCACACATTCTGATTCGTTTATTTTACCACAATTTCCACGCATAAATGAAAGATACAAATAATAAAAATAGTGCGCGTTCGAGATGAACTCTGTCACTAATTCGCAAATATCCAAGGCAATGTTGAGTTAATAAAGCAGCAAATTAAATATGCCATCCTAGTACATTCAATTCCACTGCCTCTTGTTACGTAGGGTCGGCTACGAGGTGCGGTCACTCCATTGCCTGGAAGAGCGGCAAGTCCGTTCATCTCAGCGCAGGGGGGATGGGGGATGGGGGATGGGGACGGCGTTGCCAGCGCGCAGGGGGGCGTGGCCTCCTGGGGCAGGAGGGTGGACGGCGCTGCGAGGGGGCCATTCCTCAGAGAGGGCCATTTGATGCCACTCGCCATTGCACCACGACACACCTCATCGAAGACATGAACCGATAGTGCCGTGCACTTGTGAGCGAGGGAGAATATGGACTCTAATTTCCTGTTGAAGAATGAGAACTTAATATTCAAGATTTCAAACAGTTTATTTACCGCCAGAGGAAGTATTCAGCGTTGTCCCGGTATTTATAAATCAAAAAATTCCTGCCTCATCTGGCCATTTTTGTTATGATCATCATTGCTACAACTACCTGTACTACGGGCAGTGGTAAACCGATGCATTCCGTACTCCCAGCACACGCTCTGTAACAGATTTTGACTTTCAATTACTGTGAATCCTAGAATGAATCAAAATGTATTTATCAGGAATATTTTATTTTCAGAAAATTTTAATTCTCTTTAGTGAAATTTATCTCTGTAAAAGGAGTAATTTCTGTAAAACTTCACACAAACAGTAATTACTAAGCACCGGATATTTAGGTGATGCACCAACAGACAAAGCTTTCATTTTTTACTTCTAAAATGTTACATAACCTAATAAAAAGCATTTCAGAAGTTTTCCATGCACCTAATTTGCGCCTAAATCACCCCACTACACGTAAATAGATCTTCTGCCCCTATTTCTCTTCTACTTCCCAATCTTTGCTAGCAAAAATAATTATTTTCAATTTACACATTACAAGATTTTAATGTTTACAGTTAAATAAAAAAATGTGGAAAATGTGCACTTTGCTACACATTGTTCCAAAATAACCTGCCTCTATTTCTTACAGGAGAAGAAAAGCAAAGAAGACTCATTTTCGTTACCAGTTATCGCGAAAGAGCTGTCTTTTTCATTGGAAATCTTCCCAATGTCAAAGGTGATTCAAAACGAACACAGTTAAGTTTTGATTTATATAGTATGTTGCTATTTCACGTCTAATACTTGTGCACATCTGATTGCAAATTTGATGATTTCTCAACTGATGTGCTAACTAAGAGCTCGATCGCATTTACCCCATTGTTAACTCAAGGACATCTTTCAAACAAATCCTGTAGCCCATCGCACTACATAGAGTTGTTGAATTGTGTTGCATAAAGTATCAGAAGTAGCAGTGGTAGCCCTTTAGGCATCTACTAACGTACTAGAGGAGGAGCATCTGCCGGCCGCTGAACAGTGGTGAATTTTCACGGAAGCAAAGAAGAGTTTGTAAGAATTTGCTCTTCGGAAATGGGAACAACATAGAACGGTGACGATGTGAAGCTGATGACAAAGAACATTGACGTTGTGAATCTGTATAAAAGTGTAGTTTATATGTAAGTTATCCATTTTCCCTCAACAGTTCATGTGGATTTGTCATGTTTAAAGCCATGTAATATATATTTGCACCTAAACATGCTCCAATTTTTGATATTTTGGGCACCTATTTTAGCACCTAAATTAGAAAATGTTTGCAGCTAAAAGTCCGGCTTCTAGTTATTACTTTCTCACTACCGCTTACGTAGTAGAGAGAAAGTTACGTAATGCTGGGAGAAGAACGAATTTTCGTCAGAAAGCCACTTATTACAGGGTCCTGTAATATCCTGTAACGAAAAAGAGGATAAATCCAGTTTCTATATTTAGAAAAAATCCTCTAACACGGAGTATAGCAAGAATCCATGTTTTGTGGGTCCTTGATACCGAAAAATCGAATGACGGCAAAACGTTTGTTTGTCCGTCTGTCCGTCCTTCTGTAAACAACTCTAGCGGCAAACCAATCAGCCGATTTTCTCCATTAATTTTGGGTGTCTTTAGAGGACTGCCCTGGGATAGTTTCAAAATTTTCGAAAAATGACCTCATTGTTTTTTATTAAATTTTGTTGTTGGATATTTGACGTTTAAGAGAATGATACAGGTCTCATGTTATTTGAAAACTCTACTTTTTTGAAAATTACAAAAGTTCAAATTTTTTAGGCGTCTTCCTACAACTACAATATTAAAGATACAGATTTTTACCTAAATTAAATCTGTTCTTTAAAGATAGATTTTGAAATAGGTCGTGTACATTTTTTCTAAAATTTGAGTTTTACAAATAATGATGGCTGAGTTGTAATTCGGAGAGAAATTGCGATATAAATAGTATTACATAAACACTACTAAGGACGTGGAAGTATGTGCTGTTTTAGACATACTTCCTGTCTTATCAAATAAAATCTTTTATTTGATTCTCATCAGGAAGTTTGTGTGGTCCGCTTTCGTCTTTCTTTTGAGAATGTAAGCAAATTCGAAAGGATTAAGTGGTAGAGTGTCTTTATACCAAGTAAAAACATAACCATAATTATTTATCAATTTTAATTGTTTATTACAAGTACAAAATAAGCTTAACTTATACACTCAATACCATTTATTATTAACCCAGGGGTGATTGAGACTTGCATTATTAATTCAAATAAGCTTTCTCTTACGCATGATCTTTATACAGTCTTTAACAATAAAACGGAGATCTCTCTTTCCAGCGAGAAATCCTAACTCGCCAAGTGCTGCAAGGTAGTTAATGACTGCCACTTCTTCCTGATCACTAAACACATTCACCACCAACGTGGTACCAGAATGTTTACCTGGCAAGTTATTTCTTATGATTTTATGTTTGTAAAAGTACATCAAGCGGATACAAATGACTCTGTATCACATCTGAAATTTTGTTCTCCCTGGTACAAAGTCATAATCTGGAACAATAAATGGTACGAATAAATTGAAGTTTTTTGTTAAGTAGTATGAAAAATGAGTAAATAAATATTATATAATCAACATTTCAATAAAATAATTGTGAGGGTTACTCTCCTATAAAGAACACGTCCAAAATTGAACTTATCTCTCTTGTGAGCTAGTAAGTGTTTAAGCAGTAATAATCAAAAGCACTAGCGGATCGGTGTTGCCGTGTTCAACTTGCGAGAATCGAATAATGGTGAAAGCAACTGGAAATACACAGGCCAACATTGAATTTAACAAACTTTCGTGGTGCATGGTGCAAAGCCATCCTCCGTGGTGAAAAGTCACCCCACATGACTGTAAATGAGCTCATTGCCTCCCGATCTGCCATTGTGTTTCAAAACATTTAACAGTCCGCCTTGCAGGCCATGACTCGTCAAAGAGTCAGCACGGCTGGGTACATACAGGCCTGTGTGCGGCAGCCATATCGCGTCCTGGAGTTGATTGATTAATGATTCCGGGTGCGTCAACTGCTAAGGTCATTAGTCCCGAAGTGTAGTGCGATAAAGACCCGTAAGTGCAGTGCTGTATTGACCGCAGAAGGTGGTGGTGATATTCTCCCGCTCGATGGCGAGATCCGATGCCGACCTACAATTCGGCTTGCGGGGTTTTACCAACCATATATCTCTCACCAGCGTGGCACCGCCCCAACCGGGGAAGTTCTATGCTCACGACTGGTCTCCCGGCAGATGTAATAGTGTAGTGTGTGTGTGTGTGTGTGTGTGTGTGTGTGTACGTAAGGTGCCAGGATATGCAAGGAAAAGAAGGAAAGGTGGCAGCATTGTCCGTGGCCCGTTTGTTAGCGTACTTCTCCGGCATTCGCCTGGTGCTGATTGGAGAAACAACGGAAAACTACACATCAGAGCAGCCAGACGCTAGAATACTGGCAGCGGGTAAATTCAAGCTAGCTATGTAGTTAGCGACAAAAATCCTGCCACCATCAAAACTCGAACCCTTAGGACACTCAGAAGCATTGCAGTGACTTCAATTGATATTCCGAGACGTCTCAGCCGGAAAGCGCGCGCGCACGTCCTGGAAGACAGATACACAGGAACGTACTTGTTCACTAGTCTCCTGGATTGATTGTTTGATTTTTCGTGTTTCCGGGCGCGTCAATTGCTTTGGCCATTAGTGTTATAAGTGAAGTGCTTTTTTTCTGGGGAGAGGGCGGTGATCCACTGGATAGCGAGATCCGGCGCCGACCTATCTTCGGCTATTGGGGTTTCCCCCAAACCAGGACTCTCCCACCCGCGGGGCACCGCCCCAGCCGGGACAAGCTCTAATCTCCCGACCGGTCTCTCGGAATATGTGGAAGTGTAGTGCATGTTAGGGTAAGTGTGTGTGTGTGTGTGTGTGTGTGTGTAAGGGGAGAGGATAGGACAAGGAAGAGCAAGGAAAGGTAGCGCGTGATCCGCGGCCCGTTTGTTAGGGTACTGCTCCGGCATTCGTCTGGTGTTGATTGGAGAAACCACGGAAAACTACTGACCAGACCAGCTTGCAGCTACAATTCTCCTCCAGACAGCGACTGAATTTTACCTAGCTGAAAAGCTAGTGTCGAAAATCCTGCCGCCGTCAGGACTCGAACCTAGGACATCCCACTTAGAGGCGCTGCAGAGACATCAGTTGATTCTCTCGGTCTACTAGGCTCCTGGACTTGGGCTGCTTTCGTCCAAGAGTCCAAGTCCGGAGTCCAAGGGTGACTGAACAATGCACTTTATTTACAATTGGCTTAATAATTGGCTTGACTATTAACTGCATTAATTTCATATAATCATGATTCTTTATTCAGAATACCAACTTAATATGTTCTTGGTATTGCGTAAGTTCACATTTCCACTTCATGTGCGAAATAATTCAATAATGTAACTTTTTAATTACTTTTACTTGCTGATTTTACTGATTTTTGTTGAATTTTTAGATTTCTTATAGTCTACACGAAATATCATAATGTATTCTAGCAATATTTCACATTTTAATTCACGTACGTATGCATGATATTTTGTATCCCTCCAGTACATGCGTTGCGGACCTAACAGTCAATAATAATTAATGTGAAAATCATGTTTTCACATTATTTATTATTACTCATATTTTCTCGTCGTTTCATGTTTCCAGGCGCACCAACAGCTATGGTTATTAGTACCATAAGTATAGTGCATGTTTTTAAGTCCTTCAGTCGCTGGTTGTTGAGAACTGGCGCTAGACTACACGTCGGTTGGCGGGCTTTTCCCCAACCAGATATCTCCCACCGACGGGGCACCTCCCCAGCCCACACAATGCCTAAGCTCTCGACATGTGAGTAGTGTAGTGCTTGTATGTAGTAAATGTAAGTGTGTGTATGTAAGTAATGGATGAGTATAGCAAAAGAAGATGAAAGAAAGATCACGCGCGGGACGTGGCCCGTTTGTTAGGGGAAAGGGTACTAGAGAAAGAGGAATAGGGCCGACTATATGTTTCCAGTAAGTCTGTCGACACAGGAAAAGTCCGAGATAATCTACTTACGGAGGATGTGAGCTATTGCATCTCCTTTAGAAAACCACACACTACATTATTCACAATAGATTTTGCAGTAGCTCAGTTTGATTACACAATATAAGATCTTACGGCATCTTTTTGTGGATAGACAAACGGGCCTGTTATATTATCGCACCTGGTGGAAGATATGAAAAACCGTCTAAGCTGACCTACATCCTCTTTTCATTTGGTACCGGATTCTTCCATTAGATCAGCGCATTTTCCTCGGCTTCGAATGCTTTTCTCCATTCGTGGTTTGATATGTTCACCCATCATTTTTTTTGCGTCATAATAATTTTCAATTCAAATTCGCTTTCATTATTCTGTATTTTAGTGAAATAAATATAAATTAACATTGCGAGCTGAAGTTTCATTAACGAGGGGAGAAATTAAAGCAGTAATCACTAGGGGAAAAATTAAAGCAGAAACAGTAGACTCGCTCACAGAGGGGAACCGAGCCACAAATAAAAGGAAACTTAGACCCAAATAGTCTATATTATATATCAAACATATAATTGATAATGCTCGCCATTTTAACCATTTCTGAGAAAAAACAAATTTAGAATTGTAGTAAATACATCGACGTTTTGAGAGCAATATATATCAATTTGCGCTTTACCATCACGTATACATCTAATTTTCAATAAATATAGATATTTATTTAGTCAAAAACAGTAAAAAACTGTATGTGACGTATGGGGGAGGAAATCATTAAATTATTAAATTAAAAAATTAAATTATCCTACTAAATTAATAATTAGTCACGCTCTACATTGCATACGTAAAACATGATCTATTTCCTTCAAGATAAATGATATGCATTATAATTTCATTATGCAGGTAATATTATTTATTTTGGCATTGCCTGAATCTTATTTTAATTTATTGTAAGTCAAAGAAGGAAACATGCTGCGCCTATGAACGTTAGCAAAGCGCTGCAAATGTTTCACTGCGCAAAAAACATCATTTGGGAGAAACTAAGATCTCCAAACAGTTCTAAAAAATCTTGATAAATAGAAACTTAACAAAAATAAAGCACCATCCTATCCCTACTCTGTCGTTATCTCATCACGTCTCCTCCCCGTTGTCCTTTCTCACCCCCGATCCCCTCTGACACATTCTCTGCGGTCCTACCACGCCACGATTATGCCCCAACCCAACGCTCACCTCTCGGCCCGCGCCCCACCCGACCGAAATCTCCCTCCCCTGTCAGCCACCTCCAGCTTCCATCTCCGTCGCGGTCGCTGCCCCACCCCTGCCCGCCTCGCCCCACCCCGCGCGGCCCCGCCCCTCTACGCCCCTCCCCACCCACGTGGCTCCTGCTCACCCCGCGAGGCGCAATCAGTCAAACGCTGGCTTTTATGAACGATCCATTTTTTTCAAAAAGTTGTTTCAAGAGATTTATTTGCAGCCAGCGTGCTGCTCCATCAAAAGCGCATTTAAACGTTGCAAATCGTGTGATATGGTTTTGATTTCATTAGTTTGAAGTCCATTTGGACGCCTGTCCCTGATGCGCTGCTACCTCGAGGTGTAGAGGGTGCCAGGCAGGGTTGGGGAGGGGAGGGTGGGGAGGGGGAGGGGCGAAGCGGAGGCGAGCGGGCGGCGCCGTACGACGAGGGGTGATAGCCCAGGCCGAGGGCTTGCGTGAGATAAAAAAAAGGAAGGAGAAAATGGCTTTAGGAGCGGTGATTACGGAATACGACCTGGCAGGGAATGGCTACTCAGTTCTCACAGAAGAGCTGGCACACGCGGATTCAAAGTAGCCGCACTCAACGCAGCAAGCTGTTAGGTCACGCGCGGCCGCACGAGCGAGTTAGAAGGTGCAACCGCGAACGCAGGGTGCAAATCACGTGACACGCCAGCGTCACGTGAAATTTTGCAGGGGGAGAACAATTTTCAGGAAACGTAGTTCAAATTCATTGCATTTAGTTCCCTGATCTTTCTTTAAAATTCCAAAGACATACTTGAAAGTTGCATTATTGTTACAAATACTTACTGGGTAAACTCTTGGAGCAACCGTATCCACATTAGTCCCTCGGTGGGGAATAAGTTCCTCCCTCCTCACCTACTCTGCCTATATATATATATATATATATATATATATATATATATATATATATATATATATATATATATATATATATATATATATTTTACATCTCTGCCCATCTGTCGCATCCATAGAAAATTCACAATCAGCGAACTGCATACCCCATACACAATGAATAAAGTACAATCAAACTGTAAAACAACTCTGATGTTGAGAAACAATTACCAACTAAAATTTATCGGAACATCTTCACTTTCTGTAAAGCAAACTATAAATGTCTCAAAATAATAACAGGCGCACGGCAATAATGGGAATAAATTTTCTCAACAATGAAGAAAATAAAGCGCTATTACTTGCCACGCGAGTTAGAGAGCAATAACACGCTCTTATATTTTATTCCCACGGCATTTGTTTTCCGAAAGAGGTTGCGCATTTCAGTCACTGTATGTATATTGCATTTAAATTAGATTCATTCAGAGGCTTTCTAATTAGAGAGCATTGCGTCCGCACCTCCTTTCTCAAATGCAGTGTCCTATGTCCTCACGAAACGCAATTTCGGCCTTCTCCTACCAGGGCTAGGCCAACCTTTCTCTCAAAAACAAACCTCCTTCACGGTTTTTACTACTTTTTGAGAATTAATAAATAAATTGAGAAAAATATGTTGTGTAGGTGTCAATCCTTTTATTGCTTAACAAATTTTCAATCACGTAGCGATCATCATCAGAGCTAATGTAAAACTATATACAAGAAATTATAAAAATACAAATTAACATTTTAAATTAATAGAAATTGCGTATATAAAATTAAATTGAATATATGAAAAATGTAATATACAAAAATTAAAAATGTAAATTGCAAATATGAGCAATTAAATGACAAAGTATAATGTAGAGCACTATGCTAGATGCTTTACAAAGTAGTTCGTACATAACTTCGAGCGTCTGGATGGAGAGCGAAATTCTGCGTTCTCTATCCGTGAAGAACATCCACAAATTCGGAACCATTTTAGAGAAAATTTTGAAACTGTCCGTTCCTCCAAAATCAAAATATCATTTTCAAATTCGCAGAACCTTGAGTTCTGATTTAAAGGGAAATTCACTTTTGAAAAATTAACGGTTTAGCCGCTAGTGTTTTCCAGACAGACAGACATTTTGCCAAAAAGCAATTTTTCGATATCAAGGACTCATAAAACGTAGCTTCGAAGTTTACAAAGAATTAAAGGACGAAATGTACTACATGTAGGACCAAGAGTTATTCATTTTTTCGATTTCAGGGACCTACAATACGATTTTTTCTATCGAATAATCGCTGCAGTATAACAATACGTTCCTTTTACTACGAAAGTAGGTAGTAGTTGAGAAAGTGAAAAGTATAAAATAGTAATAATAAAAATAATAATTTATAATAATAATATAAATAATAATAATAATAATAATAATAATAATAATAATAATAATAATAATAATAATGATGATGATGATGATGATGATGATGATGATGATGATGACGATGATGACGATTTATCGAGCTTTCAAGAGGTTGCAAAGAATAATTAACAATTGACTGAGTAATTCTTAAGAAAATTAAACAAAACAAAATAAATCTTCACATATCCTATATATACTACAAGAAGGCTTTTGACAGCATCCCACACTCATGGCTTCTTGAAATTATTGATATTTATGAAATAAATCTGGAAATCCGAAACTTTCTTCAGACCACAGTCACAACTTGGAACACCGAGATGCACCTGAGTATAGGTACTTCAGAGATTGTGACTGGTACAATCCTAATTAAAAGAGGAATTTTGCAGGGTGAGTGATTGCATTCTGGTTTTGCATGGCTTTAAATTCGCTAAGCAACATGTTAAATAATGATGAATGAGTTGCAATAAGATACCAAGAAAAACACAAAGCTCTCTCAGCTATCTCTTTTATATAGATGAGATAAAACTATATGCTCTTTCAAATGAGAACCCCAAAAGTCTACTGGAAACTGTTGAAATGTTTTTAAATAATATTCACATGGAACTGTGGTTAGATAAATGTAACACTCTGCATATTGAAAAAGGTAAAATTGAAATAAGAGAATTTACTGAAATACCTTAGCTAGAAGATGGTGAACTTTACAAGTATCTGGGAATAATGCAAGCCGTGGGAGCCGTCTACATCAACTGATGAAAAGTCATCTTACAGGGAAAAACCTTGTGAAAGCTATAAATACCTATGCGATCTCGGTTCTTACGTACAGCTTCGGTATTATTAAAGGGTCCTCAACTGACCTCCAAAATCTTCAAAGACTAATTCGTACCACAATGACAAAATATAAAAAGCATCACCCAAAATCTTGTAGAGAGAGATCTATGCTGCCAGGAAGCTTTGGAGGGAGAGGCATAATTGACCTCCAGGAACTAGACTCAAAACAAATCACATCAGTCAGAGAATACTTTCTCAATAAATCAAAATTGCCATTGATACACAAAGCAATTGTGCTAGCAAATAAAAAACTTACCCCTCTACGTCTGAACCAGGACTCTTTTCAAGAAACTACCTTTCAAACAGAAAAATTAAAGCAAGACCAGTGGTCAGAAAAACAAATTCATGGTAAAATCTTTCACGTCCTTCACGATCCATGCACAGAGAGGGAAATTTATGTGCTGAAACCGAGAGTTTCATGCTATCCATTCAAGTTAAAATTATTCCCATCCGAAATTATAGAAAACAAGTTAAAAAAGATCTCAAGTTCCAAATGCCGCAGAAGTAACGTGTGGACGGAAAATATAGAACACATTGTTTCAGGATGTGCAACCCTCGCACAGACAGATTACACAATGCGCCATAACCAGATCGCTTCCATTATACACCAACAAATTGTGTCTAACCATAAATTTAGTGATCATTATGCCCCTCACTACACATTTAATCCTGAACTTATGATGAAAAAGTAAAAGGTGAGAATTTATTTCGATAGTACAATTTTGACGCACAAGACTACAGAGAATAACAGACCAGATATTGTGATTACTCTCAAGGTGCCAAAAACGACTTTTCTTATTGATGTTACAATCCCGTCCTACAGGAACATGCAAAAAGCATTATCGGAAAAAATAAGGACGAACAGCGTCCTGGCATCAGTGTAAACAGGACCAAGTATTCATTCTTCCAATAATTATCTCCAGTAATGGCCTTATAGAAAAACACGTCAAAGAAAACCTTAAAAAACTTGATATCCCTCCAAAGCTTTTAAAATTAATGCAGAACTCTGTCATCTTAAATACTTGCCGCATTGTCGGGAACTTTCTAAATTCAGTTTCTTAAATAAATAGCAAGTAGCACACTTGGCGAAAGCCCGTTGTTTTTTGAGAACCAGGTCTTCCTGTGAACCAGCATGTGTAAACATAAATAATAATAATAATAATAATAATAATAATAATAATAATAATAATAATAATAATAATAATGAAAATAATCACAAGAATCACACTTAAACCAACTCGGATTAAATAGTTCCTGAAATGGGATTGAATGTAAAGTGTGAACTCTAGACAAAAACGTCTTTTGCGTTGCCCATTCAAGAAAACAATGGACGAAAGCAAGCCAATCTGTGAATTTATTATTGATAGAAACTCTAACAAGCCAATTTACCAGTACATTCCTTGATCGTGAATATCTCTCGCAGGAACTCTTCAAGAACAACCTACGCCAAGAGCGAACGTACTCGAACATATTCTCTGTTAGATGCAGGTGAAGTAAAGCATATTGGTCGCGATGAATACGGGGCACTGAGTTTGATCCTTACCTGTTGAGGTCCTTCCGTGTGCTGATTGTCACCGGCGCGGCGGGGCGGGCCAGCAGCCCGCGGCCGCCGCGGACCTCCTCCCACGCACGCCGAGGGCCGGCCCAGTGCGCCTCGCCTCGCCTCGCCTCGCCCCGCCTCGCCCCGCCCCGCCCCGCTCCGCCTCGCACGCTCCTTGCGAGCAAATAAAGCGGAGGTGGCGGCGGCCGTGGCGAGAGGGCCCGGCGGGGTCTGAACCGCGGACCGGGCGGGGCGAGGCGGCGGGAGAGCACTGGGCCTTTCAGAGCCCGCAGACGAGGGGCCGCAGAAAGGAAAGCGCTGGCCTAGTGCGCTAGAGGGGGCGGGGGGCAGGGGGTTCCGCTCTCGAGTAGACCGACGGCGCTGCCATATCTACTGAGATCACGCTAATCGTCGGACACTACCAAGATTAGTTATTGCTCTTGCTATTATTATTATTATTAGAATTATTATTATGGTTATACATTGTTTTTCTCGGTATTCACCGGATTTTTATTTGACTTTACGTCGGGTTAATAACCAAGACACAGGTCAATTCATGTGTCGTCGCAATTTAAGAATTTTCGCACAGTCCTGCATGTGTTTAAGATGATAGATTTTTTCATAATTGTGTACATATATTTTGGCATTTGAATAAGTTTCAAATTTTTATTTGGTATTATCCCTGTGCACGAAATGATTAGAGGAGCAATATGAAGTTTTTGGAGATGCCAAAGTACCTTGACTTCAGTTGCAAGTTCTGTATACTTTGTAATTTTTTCTGCATTTGATGTTCGAAGATTAGCTGTTTGTGGAACAGTTATGTCAATTAGGTAGCCAATCTTCTGACGTTTGTCGACGAAAGCTATGTCTGGTCTGTTAGTTTGATGAATAGTTTTATCTGCAAAAATTTCTCTGTCATAGTATATTATACTTAGAATTTTCAAGAACAGTATCGGGAATGTATTTGTAATATGGGCAGGTCATTTCTTCGAATTTGGATTTCGCCGCCATTTTCTGGTGAATATTTGCAAATTGATTGTGCCTATAGGTGTAACCTGTATGGAGCCATTAATACATCCTGATGTGATGTGCTGTATGCTCCCGACTGTTGTATGGCATTTTGTACATTTGTCATCTATTGTTCGTTTGATTTCTGTAACTTTTACTATTGATCACTTGATCCTGTATGGCGACCATACACCCTTTTGTTTCGCCAAATAAATCACAAATTTTGGCCAAGTGTTTGAGGCTTTTGAGTCTACATGAGGCTGTTTGAGATCATTTGTATGGCGTCCATGGAGTTCCTTTCTTGACAACATGTCTATTTTGCAGTTGTTGTCTGTAACCCGTGAGGAAATGTCCAGATGTTCGTTGTTAAGGTTAAGAGGGGTTAATTTTGTATCTGCTTGAACTATTGGAGCGTGTAGTTCTGAGGTAGCCTGTTTCTCATAATAAAAGTTCCTTAAAGAATGGATTTGTTTGTAGCACAAGTTCTTTAGCTCTATTAGGCCTCTTCCTCCCTCACTTCGTGGGAGTGTCACTCGTTCTTTTGAGCTCTTTGGATGGTGATGTCTGAATTTTGTCAAAATTGTGCGGGTATGTCTCTGGATATCTTCGAGGTCTGTGTCGCTCCACGGTATAATTTCAAATGAGTACTATATACTGTTAATGTAAGTGTGTTGATTTATTTTATCATATTACCTGTTAATTTGGTTTTCAAGAGTGCATCGATTCTTGATTTGTACAGTTTTGTTAGAGATTGTTTGATTGCCTTGTTGTCTGTGATCGCCGCCTGATCGAATCTTAAATACTTGTATATTTCTTCATCGCCTGTTGCCTTTATTGTCGTTTAATCAGTGAGTGTGCTGTCTATCTTCTGTAGCTTTCCTGTTTTGTCTTGTCTACGTGAAGTGTCCTACGTTTGTCAATGCCAAAACTCATATGGATGTCTTAAGAAAAAGGTCGTGTTATTTCGAGGAGATATTGAATCTGTTTGTCTGTTGAACTGTAAAGTTTAATGCCAGATGTGATATGGCGTGGTCAGTTTTCTTATTTTTACGAATTTGGAATATATAGCGAGTACTGTTGACAGGGGGTTGTTACTGTTAAGTTGTGGAGCCAGACAGAACAACAATGGGCTTAAGGAGTCTCCTTAGAAGATTTCCCGCTTAATTCTGATGTCTTTTGTTGTGATTGTAGCTCCTTAGCAACTCACAACTCTTGCTGCCTTAAGGACAATGTTGTTCTCCAATTAGTCATGATCTGTTCCAGAAAGTTAATGATGGTTTCATTAATTTTGTATATGTGGAGAACTTCAATAAGCCAACTGTGAGGAACGCAATCAAATGCTTTCTTGTAGTTAATGTATGCCAGGTGCAAGTTTCTACTTGCACTACAGATATATTATTATTATTATTATTATTATTATTATTATTATTATTATTATTATTATTATTGTTATTATTATCATTATTATTTGTTTTCTTTTCACTACAAAAAGTGTCGAAGGACAATCTCAAGACACAATTTGTCAGTACAAAGTCATGGAGCTTCGGTGAAGAAATACTTATACTTATGGTCTTGTGTTAGTACAGTTCTCAAAACTTGTAGTCTTTTACATTTTGATGGATTCTAGTGATGTCTTCATATTCTAAGTTTTTTACGCTTTCTTCATTGATCGAGACTCAAAAATTTCCTGACTATATTTGCTGTGCCCAGTAAAGCGGCTTTTTGCATTGTTCTGAGGTGTTTTTCTTTTAATCGCAACCTTTTTCCAGTTTTCAACCAAACCTTGGTTACCACGCCATTTGCTGACACTATCATAGGCACTATGTCTACGCTCCGTAACCTGTACATGTCCCTCAACTCCACAGCGAGAGGTTGGTATTTTCGTTCCTTTTCAGCAATAGTTGACACCAGTTTGTCGTCTTTGGGAACTGCAACATCGATTATCATTGCTCTTCTTGTTGTTTTATCAAATAAGACAATATCTGGTTTGTTAGCTTCAACCGCCCTGTCTGTTATAATTGTGCTGTGCCATAATATTCGTGCCAAATGATTACTGATAACTTGCTGAGGCTTACATTTGTAATAGGGTTGCTCCTGTTCTACAAGTTGATAATTCTTTGCCAGTGCCTGGTGAATTACTTTGGCTACATTATTGCGTCGCTGTAAATATTCAGTTTGCGCCAAAGATGGACATCCGTTACTAATATTCTGGATTGACTCATTGTTGATTTTACACAATCGGCACCTGCTATCGATCTGTTGGCCCAAGACATACTTTTGATAAGCTCTTGTTTTCACTACTTGGTCTTGATAAGCTCTTGTTTTCATTACTTGGTCTTTATTATTATTATTATTATTATTATTATTATTATTATTATTATTTTATCGTGTGATCTGAAATCACCCATCATAAACATGTTTAAAACTGTGCAAATAATCGGCATCAACATTAGTATGGAGAGAGCCATAGCATTTCTTTCTCTCCTGAATTGATTTTCTTCTATGCTACTTATTTCATTTCTAACGGAGGATTGGGTATTCTTTCACTTCTCACTACTACGGCAAATCTGAATATTCACAGTTCAATTGTTCACTTACTTGGCATGTTTAAACCATCGATCAATTAATAAGCGAGAGTAAGGGACCTCTGCTTTCAAGTTATCACCTTAGCGCTGCACTATTTCAGAATAGATTATAGTTCTTACAGAATATACACGAACATTAATCAAGAAATCACTCATTCACTCGAGACAATTATGCAGTGTATCCCTAAAGATATCTTACCTCACATTCATCCGAGAACTGTTTCTGTCTACGAACTTTGAACAACTATGTTCTGGCTGTAACACGCTATTTACAATAACCCAAAGAATCATATGTCTAATCGTAGCTCCGCGGCAACTCACAAGAGATCATTAAAGCTGTCTAGCATCATGCGCAGTGACTGTCACTGACAACAAGATCCACAGAAATATTTTTTTGGGTTACGGTAGCAATTATGCTTTCAGAGCAGATAAAGATATTTGGAAGTGGATGTGCTTTATCATACAGTCTATTCACTTCCATAGATTCGTGTTATACATACTGCGTAGTAATTCGAGATTATTTGGTTTTAAATTGTAATTATTTATAATAATAATAATAATAATAATAATAATAATAATAATAATAATGTACGAAACTATACTGATAATAAATTTGGCTTTGTAAATATGTATTTACTAGCTAGAGTAAGCCTGGGTATTTTTATCACAATTGTGAAACAGTTCCGCCCGTTACATCCACTCTGCTTCCACTTTCCATTATTCACGCCGTTTCCGCTCTACTCCTTCTGGTTTGCCTACTCTTTCCCCTCTACCGTCGTCCGGGAACCCCAATAATGCCGCTAGAAGCACCGCGCATTGAATTAACCTAAGTTTTCTAAAAAAAGAAACATTTTGAGGTAACGTTATAAATCCCATCCTCATTGATTCTCGGTCACTCAAAAATATCGGAGCAAGATTTAGAATCAATATCCCTAGTGATTCACACATTTTAATGGAGCATATGTTCTAAAATCAAATATAACGCATACAGTCTCGTTCATATAATATATTTGTTTATTTGCCGGTTTCCCCCTCACGAGATAGATTTAGTCCCTCAGTGATATACAGCATGACGCTGTTTTCTGGACCTTCAACGCTTGTAGGAGATTTTCAGGGTCAACTGGGATGACCCATGAAATGAATGAATGAAGGGAAAGAGAATGGATTAGGTAATTAAGGTTTTCCCGTGGTCCGCATTGTACGATGCTACTCTGACATTTGCCTGGGAGTGATCAGAGCAGTCGGTCAACGAATTTTATTCCTCAAGGCGCCACAAACTCGCCTAAGCACACGAAGAAAATGTTTGACTCCTCGGCAGGATGGAGGATCCTAGGTTCGAGACTCCACGGTGGCAGGATTTTCGACACTAGCTAGATAACTAGGTCGAATTCAACCTCTGTCTCGAGGAGAATGCTAGCGGTCGGCTGCTCTTATCTGTAGTTTCCCGTGGTTTCTCCGATCAACGACAGGCGAATGCTGGAGCAGTACCCTAACAAACGGACCATTCTTCCCTTTGCTTGTCTTATCCTCACATCCAATCTACACTCTTACATTTTCACTCACGTCGGGATACGAGTCGGTCGTCCTTAGAGCTTGTCCCGCTTGGGGCGGTGTAGGTCGGGACCTACGTGTAGGTCGGCGCTGGCCGCTGGATGTCGCCATCCAGCGGGGAAAGATCGCCTCTATCTTCCTCGATGAAAACATGCAGTACACTTACGGAACTAATATCCTTAACAGTTGACGCGCCCGGAATCCATAATCAATCAATTAATTCTCGAATTTGGGTCTGCGAGTAGATGTCATTCACATGCATACATGTGCGACATACGGAACTGAAGAGCTGCCGCATCGGGAATCGCGGATTAGGAGGTGGGCGCGCCTTGGCCTTGAGGCTGCGCGGCGCGGTTGCTTGGTCCTTCGCCCCCGCCCCCGCCCCCGCCCCCGCACGGCCGCCCCTCCCCGCGCATTGTGCTCCTTGAAAGAGGAAGCGCCTGCGAGTGGGGTGACCAGCCCCAAGCCAGCCGCCGCTGGGAAAGGACGGACGCCGACAAAATCACATGAGGCCCACATCACATTACATTCATTTTAAACAAAGCGTATGTTGTTAAGTTTTTTTCATATTCTCAGATTGTATTTGTAAACTACTTATTTATTATATCAATACATTTTAAAAACGATAAACTCCTTCAATTTTTTTTTCCATTTCAGCGATAACCGAGATGTTTGTGTGAGTCGATTATTAGTGTAAGATACATTTTTTGTTTGAAAACAATATTTTCTTGAAACAATCGGTCATTCTATCACAATGCACACGATTTTAACATTGATACTTGTGAACTTCTGCAGTGGATTTTCGTTGCATCATCACGGAGTTTGCAAACCAATAGACTTACAGGTTGATTTTCATTTTTACTCATTTATCTCCCTTTATGCGTTGCAAACCCTGCAGATAATGATCGAAGGTACCAAGAAAATTTTTAATGTAATTGCTCTTGTACAGAGTTTTCTTGTGAAAAAAAAGGATCTTCATATTGCTTTTCATGCTTTATCATGCATTTCTTTAATTATAAAAAACACAAGTGGGTATCGTATGCTGACAAAATATTTTGCCTGCTTCAATATTTTTCCCCTTTCAATATTAACGAAAAATAAATGTCATTTACAATTTATGGCAAAATCCAGTATGTAGCTTTAATCGCGTTATTTATTCAAATCTGCGGACGCTTGATTCTTCATAGGAGCGAAAAATCTTGAATTTCAAGCTTTTGAATACTTTGTCATGCATAACAAATAGTTACATTTGTCTTTTCCCAAACAATTTATTTAGAGTCACGTTTAATTGAATAACTTCGGATATTCCTCGCTCCACTGAAATTTTACGACTGAGTTTACCGTTTCTCTTCTTTCTTCCAACTCTACTAGGACGTTTAATTTGAATTCTAACGCAATAAATGGAATGTAGTATTTCATATTCGACAAATATTAACTAAATATGCTCAATTAATATGCATGAATATTATTTCATATTCATTAAATATAATTATTTCAAGAGTATTGCATCATACATATGCACACGCTATTAATTTAGATACTATTAGTTTAAATTTCAATGAAACGGTGAACGAATTATCTATTCCATCCCGCATGAATTATAATATTGTATACGAAATCTTTCTTGTCTCCCTCGGTGGCTCGTTGGTTAGCGTGCTCTCTTTCCACGGCACAACCCCGGGTCCGATTCCCTGTGGGGACAAAATTAACTGTGCGCTCTCTTTGCAATATCCCAATGTTCATGCAATGTTCATGTTCATTTCAATATCTGAGTGACGATGAAAAAGTTCACTTCTCAGGTTGAGAAGGCCAGAGATGCGACGTATGTCTCGCTATGTGCTAACCACACGTGCCCCTCAACCCGTGGCCGCAAGCCCGAGACACAGCTGGTAGGCCTTAGCTCGTAAAGAGTTCTCATGCCAAAGTTTATGCATACGAAGAATAAAAACAATCGAGCTTTATGTATTATTCACATGGTAGTTATTAATATCGACCAAAAACACTATATTTCCAAACTTTAATTAAACTTTACTTGGATTTTCGTAAAGTGGCGGCTGACGGTATAATCGTAAAGATGGAATATGACTTTTTGCGTCGTTCTCGGTTCTGCCACAAGATGTCGCATGATCGTGACAGTATCAAGCAGTGATGCAGATCAAGAGACTGTAGTGGCACGACCGAGAAAGACGCGAAAAGCCGTTCTTATTCCATCTTGAAGATGAAACTCTCAGGCGTCACGTTACAAAATCTAAGTTTATATTGAAAAAATTAATCAGCCGGAGTACGACAAGAAAAACTTATACACCTTATATTTTTGCAAACGAACTACACCCGATCATTATTCATTTATCATTGTGAACTAAATAAAGCCTATCTTCTACGTGTCCCGGGTGCAGATGGTGTCCTTGTTACACCATTAATTACGCATTTGAAGATAGCTTTAGCAATGCGTTGAGTTCACAGAGGTGTAGCTCCACAGAGCTTCTGTAGATTTGAGCAGAAAGTGTGTTCGCGTTTCAAAGAACACATTCTGCCATACGATAATCCGTCGAAATGAAACAGATGCTCGTCAGCTAGAATGCCTAAAAGTATATAATTTATTGTAGGAATGTGATGATTGCTCGATCTTGGTACCCCAACTCTACACTTAAAGTCGAGAAAGGGCGTGAAGAAACACAGGCAGCAAGAAAAGGGGATGTCACCCCTCGTCCACACTCTGACGAAGGCAGAATGTTTACACTTCCATGAATAGCTGCGGGGTGAAGTGACGCAGGGCAAAAGTGGCCGACACCAGAAAGGAATTAGGCGACAGCAATGGAGGTAAGGCATTGATACTAGCTCATTAATAAAGCCCGGAACTTCAGACATTTATTTTACCTAAAATATCCAGGCAGCAAGGCATTTATTTTTACTAAAATAAGCATGAAAAAAAAGACATTTATCCTGGCAAAAGTAGAAGATAAAACATAAGAAACGTTAAAAAAATCACCATTTAAATGCGATTAATGTAAAAAAATAATTAATATTATTCACATTTTTATTCTAAATCTAAAGTTTACATTAGCACTCACGTGAAAGGAAACTACCTTTTCTTTGTAATCGTTGTTACACATGACCGTCCGTTATGACGACCACAAGATTAATTTTACTCGCGACGCTGTCCCTACGAAATGATAATTTACTTGCACCCTGCCTTTATTATTGTGGACTCCCTTTGCTTTCTCGTATATGTACGTATATACGGAGTAATATACGTAGTATAGTGAAAGTTATGTAATGCTGCGCGAAAATATGGCGGATTTTCGGCACAAAAAATTTCATTGCCGTGCTTTGGTAACGAAAAAGTGCATAAAACCAGTTGGTAAATTAAGAGAAAAAAATCCTCTAACAAGTGGTTTAACTAGAATCACTGTTTTGTGAGTCCATGTGTGACGGTCCAATCAGACGCGTCCAAAATAAAATTCAAAACATTGGATTAGAACTAAAAAACACTTAAATTCCGTATGTTAATAAGAATGAAAACATGTGAACGTGCATGAGTGGATGATGTTTTTTTTAACTGATTGATATTCTAAACAACAGTGCCCTAAATAGACTGTGAGAATATAAATAAATAAAAACTGGACATATTTATAAATAACGACACATTGCGACGTGTCGCGACGCGTCGCAACCATGTAATGTTTCATAAATAAAAGAATTTCTGTGATAATAAATTAATTTTCCATATTAGGAATGAGACAGACGAATGTTCTCACAAACATGACGAACGATTACTGATAAATGTTAAAATAAGAAAACAAGTGATTGGAAAAGGGGCTACGAACCTTATAAATATTCTGGAATACATTTAGGAATTTATGGTAACGTTCAAAGGCTATTAAAAGACAACATAATAAAAAAGAGGTAAAGAAAAGAAACAGTAACATTGTTAGAGAAGAGTTTTTTTTTGTTTTAAACTACCGTGTATGGTAGAATCTAAAAACTTGATTGAAACTTAATTGACAAAAATTGATTTCAAATGTGATTTGGACAGCAGTGGCAGCCAATCGTCGTGTAGCAAAAAAAAAGTTTAAAAACATTATTTTTTTCCTATCATCAAAATTGATAGCAAGGCCAAGATTGTTAGTTTTTAAGACCTTGAAGAAAAGACATAGCCATTCATTTGTTTTAAATTATTCAAATTGGTTAAGTGTACTCGTGTGAATGTTGAAATAATTAATTGTGGGAACGTTGGAAGAAGATATGTATCGTAAATATTAGATTGTAGATCATTTAAAAGGGTATTTTATGTGTTTGTTCTTTTTTTATTATGTATACACATGTTTTGATGTCGTCACAAGCGAGGTAGAATTCGCTGAATATTTTGTCAATGAATACGGAATAAACCAAGCCGGTATTTTGATATGGTTTTATGACAAAATTTCATGCAGTTATTAGATAGCAACAAACTTAATGATATGGAATAATTAAAATATATACATCTTCCTGAAGTAATAGTAATATTATTCTCGACTTCCTGTATAGGATCGATTTCGCGAATTCATGCTAAATAAATTCGTTGGACTGGCGTATCACAACCCGTATTAGAAAAACAAGGATTCAAATATAAAAGTAATTTTATTTGTATTTACAAGGAAAGGAGTAAAGGGGTTGTGTGTATATTTAGAAACCATGACACTTGATGCCTAAAAACCAATTGGAAGCAAAACGTCCGTCCGTCCGTCCGTCCGTCCGTCCGTCCGTCCGTCCGTCCGTCCGTCCGTCCGTCCGTCCGTCCGTCCGTCCGTCCGTCTGTGAACACTCCTAGCGCCTAAACCGAGCGTAGGATTTTTTCCAAATTGAAGAAACCACTTTCCATCTGGCTCTCTCATCTGATTTTAAAAACATTCTTTAAAGTTGGGGGGGGGGACTTTACATGAAAACTCCCGGACATTTTCAAAATTTTCTCAAAAGCAGCTCCATTTTTTTTCTTTAATTATGTTTATTACGTATATAATTACGTTGATGTCATCGTATAGGTTTTGTTTGGCACTAACTCTACCAAACATTTAAAGAAAAAATTTGGAGCCGATTTTGAGAAAATCCTTTTTCTGTAATTTTTTAAAATTGCAAATACTTCACGCACTATTGCACGAAAACTACTAAACTTTTCAAAAGAGTTTACATGACCTTAATGAAAGAACTATTTATGGACAGCAAATTTTTTTAAGGAAAAATCTCTATCTTCAATTTTATAGTTGTAAGAAGACGTAGAAAAAATTCAAACATTTGCAATTTTCCAAAATTCAGAATTAACAGTAAAAATGAGATTTAGCCCGTTTTATAAGTGTAGTTTACTCTATTCTTATAATGTAAAGAAACAATTTGGAGCCATTATTGAGAAAATTTCGAAAATGTCCTAAAAGCTTCATGTAAAGTACCCTCCAAAATTAATTAATGTTAATTAACTCAGGACAGATCGACTCGGGTTTATTCAGTTTGGAAAAAATCCTATGCATAGTTAGTCTGGCTACACCACGAGTTAGAGGATTTTTTCTCATAACTTAGCAACTGGTTTTGTGCACTTATTCATCGCCAGAGCCCGGCTATGAAATTTTTTCCGCCGAAAATCTGCCGTGTTTTTGCGCACCATTACATAACTTTCTCTACACTACGCATATTACTCCGTATATACGCACGAATACGAGAAAGTAACTAGAGGCGAGAAAATTTTGAAGAAAAACATATTGGAGCCATTTTTGTGAAAATGGAGTTTCTGAAAATGCGGAATTTAGAGCTCAGTTTTACAGAAAACTGGTAAGTTTTCGAAAACCTTTATTTGACATTATTTAAAACACTTGTACTCATAAATGTTATAAAGTGAAAAAATTGCCTCTAGTGTAAATATTTCCGACGTTAGAGACATGTCAAAAAATTACCTTTTTGCAATTTTTGGAAAAAACAAAAGAATATAGCAATATGATGATTATGTCATCGAATAGGATGCATTTGGTACAATCCCTATCAAAATGTTTAAAGAAAATATTTGGAGCCGCTTAGGAGAAAATATTGTTTTTGTAATTTTTTAAAATTGCTAAAATTGGATGCACTATTGCAGGAAAACAAAAATTTGCAAAAAAATACATGACATTAATGAAAGATATATTTATGGAGAACAAATTGTAGGGAAAATATGTATCTTCAATTTTATAGTTGTAGAAAAATGCCGAAAAAATTCAAATTTTTGCAATTTTCGAAACTTACAGTTAGCCGTGGAAATCGGACCCATGCCACTTTCATAAGTGTATTTTACTCGGTTCTTACAAGAAATTTAAAGAAAACATTTGGAGCCGTTTTTGAGAAAATTTTTAAAATGTCGAGGGAGTTTCATGTAAAGTACCCCTTAATTTTACAGAATGTTTTCAAAATTTCAAAGCTTCAACTAGAGCCACGTGGAGAGGGGTTTTTCCAATTTGGAAAAGATCGTACATGTGGTTTAGACGCTAGGTTCGTTCACATACGACAGACAGACGGACGGACGTTTTACTTTCAATTGTTTTTTCGGCATCAAGAACCCATAAAACAGGGATTCTGGCTTCTCCGCGTGTTCGGTTTCTTTTCTTAATTTAGCAACTGGATTTATTCACTTCTTCATTGTCAGGGCTCAGGAATTATTTTTTTGTTTTTTGTGCCGAAAATCCGTTTTTTCTCGCAGCATTGCATAACTTTCTCTATACTATGCATATTACTCTGTATATACGTACGTACACGAGAAAGTAATAATATTAACCTTATTGACAAAGTCATTAAGGACTCAGAAAAGTGTTATGACTAAACTTAAGGATAAAATTAATATTGAGGACCAGCAACATAAGTTTACAGAATACAATGTGTATCCTGTTATAAATGTTATATACGTCAAACGTGTAGAAAACTAAACAAGCGTGTCAAAGAACAATAAATAAACTTTGGTAAAGGGCAAGAACGTTGAACTCCATTTCTACCCATAGGATAAACACTCACCATGAGTTTGATTTCAATGGAGCTCACGTTCTAAGTGTTGAACCTAACAAAAAAGAAAAACTTCAAGTTTTATGCTCTGTTATATGTTCCCCCCGTTCACGATGATGAGGATCAGATGGTTGCAACCTTCACGGGTATGGTATCCTAGTCTAATGTAATGAGTTTGTTGTTATTAACGTTACAATGTTTGTTGTTTTATATCGATTTTACATTTGTGTTGACAAGATGTACTATGTACCTCATGTATATGTAAGTGGTGTTCTTTATACTTCTTATATATTCACATTGGTTTTGAGATGCTTTGTAGTGTTCTCTGTTAATAGTTTTAAGTTTGATTTAATGCCCGATGATGGAGGCAACAGATCTCCGAAACGTCGGTTGTTAAGAAGCTTGGTGCAGTTTTTACAAAGACTGTTATGTAAATAGTGAAGTGTATGTATAAATGTAGTTGCCTTTAATACACTGAATCTTAATTTTGTATTAAACATACTGTGACATACCAATATGTGGGTCATTTTTTATTACATGTTATTTGTCGTAAATGTGTGGAAATTCTAGGGTAATTAAATAGAAATATGGCGCCTTAGCAACGGCGCCCAAGTTGTTGTCAAGATAAATAAATATTCATCTGGCATAGAAAGTGACGGCGTGACTAGTCAGATTTGAAAACGATTTGAGGATTGGTTGGAGAGAGCAACGATAGTATACTACTGCGGAAGTATGTCTGATTTTTTTTTTAGACAAAACCAGTAGAAAGGGGAAGCCCAGCTCTGGAGGGCTGAGCAGTAATAAAAAAGTCACATTCTGTCATATGTCGTGACGCTGTGCGGGTCGCTCGCGGATAGATAATTTGTGTAA
Organism: Teleogryllus occipitalis; assembly: GCA_011170035.1. NCBI lineage: Eukaryota > Metazoa > Arthropoda > Insecta > Orthoptera > Gryllidae > Teleogryllus > Teleogryllus occipitalis. Next base: position 105,663 of record BLKR01003014.1, on the reverse strand, counting down.
TTGGAACTTGGAATTTTTCATGAGATTGAGGAACGTTGGACTCCGAATAATTTACAGTGTGTTAGAAGTATAACTTATTTTTCGCGAGGGAGTTCTACTAATTATTGAACTGAGAGAATTTTGAACGTTCACGAACAGTTTGGACTTTAATTATTTTTACAACACGCGGAAATTAGAACTTGTGAGAAGTCGTATATGATAGGACTCGGAAATATTCTGGACAAGTAATTAATTTGTGGAACTTTAAAATATTTCCGCTGTGTAATCGTAAAGAACTGGGTATTATTTTTGCAAGTCAATCTAACTTGAACTACGAATATTTGAAGTAGTGCGGATCAGTGACTCGGCAACGTTCGCGTGGAAGAACAGGAGAAGAACGCGGTACTTCGACTCTGCAATTCGCATCACCGCACAGTGGTCTATTTTCAATATTTAGGGGGACATTGCTCTTTTTGAATTGAAATCAACTGTATAATAGTTTTTTGTTAATTTTATATAATTTTGAAATTTTTATCACTCTTACCTGCTGTTCTATAATATGCAAAAGATATTCGAATCGTTTTTCTTCGTATTATTGCGTACAAACAAGGATATACATATATTCTACAATTAAACGAATTGTAAAGAGTAGAACCTGTATTTTACGAAAGAAAATAAATGATAAATACATACCCAAACGATTTATATATCAAAATCACTGCCTGAAGCATCTTCCAAGTCTTCTTCATTCTGGCTTTGGAATGAATAATCTGAATGCTGGTGAACTCGTGAATATTCTGGTGAATGTGTATGGACTTTTTAGAGATTGATGACTTGCTGTGGCAATTGATTTATTTTTCTTTTCGGTAAATTTCTGATACTATATATCACTGGATCAGAAGATATCAAGAGAGCATGGAGAAGCTCTTCGATGTTTCGTTGCCTGACATTTTTACGAGTATTGTGCTTGCGAAAGTAGCGACATTCTTTATGTGTTGCTTCTAATGCTTCCTCGCTTAATTTTCCTATAGGAAACAAAAGTGTGTCCATGACGTCAGCACCGTGAATTAGAATTTGTGGACACTCGCTGGCATTTTGAACCACCCATACTGTTCCACGAATAGTTCTGCTGTTTCGTGAGCGTACTTTCTAAATTCTTCAGTGTTCAACTCATAACCGCAGGAAATGGCTTGTAAAATCACTGAAAATCGTAATATTAATATTTCGTTAATCCCAGTGATTTCTGCTGCTTTTTTTTGAATCCTTGAAAAATCTTCTTGCTGTATTTCCATCATTCGTAAGCCCCGTACCCTGCTTGACAACATCCACAAGTAGTCCAGTTTCTGGTCGAAATTTTGAGATAACTTTAGCTTTTTGTTCTTCAAATGCAGCTTTGTTTTCGCGCCCTCGAACTTGCCAGGTTTTAAAACTTAATCTGTATGATATGTGTAAAATGCATTCAAAGAATCGAATGTGTGCTTGTAAAATGGACAATCCATATAAAAATGTGCTTGTGTTGCACGGTCTTCGCACAACAGCATGTATATTGTTCATCTCATTTGGCCTCGCATTGCAAATATTGCAACTCTGGGTTGATGGATTTCCTGCCAGGGCATTAGCTATTTTTCCATCCAACATGGTCTTCAGCAATTTGTGATTCACATCCATTTCTTTTCCATTGGTTGTGATACTTGTTGGTTTTAATGCTAATACTTGATTTTCAATGTATTCACTCTCCTGAGTAATGACATCATGGGTTTCTTTAATAAACTGACATTAAATTGGCATGCAGAATCGTGTAGATGAAGAACGTGGATTCAGCCGAATGATTTTTTCCAAATGTTCGGTTTTTGCTGTCATTTTTAAGGAAACAATTGACGTTAACAACAAATCAGAATCTGTAGCATGTGCGCTTTCAAGAAATTTTTGCTTGTAGTTTGAATGACAGGAACTTCCATCAAAACCCTATTTGTAAATAATTTCGAAAGAGGAAGTTTCATGCTCACTTACAACTCTGCTGATAACTTCGTGTTGAACTATGGATAAACGATGTTCTGTGTGGTCAAGTAGGCTTTGCAATTTAACCTCACCTTTTGTCTCGGAAATAACTATGTCTTTGGGGTAGCACTGCTCTTTAACTTTCAGTAGTTTGTTGTAGGCCGGATATACATCACAATTTCTCTCTTTTGCACCTTTTCTTATCTAAATATATTGTGCTTTACTCAATTTGGCGTCTATAATCAGAATCAGGGCTTCTTCTGGAGTGTAAGGGTCAACATTTTTCTTTTGCATATTTATTTTTTTCATTGTCCTCAACGAACGAGAGCTTGAAATTGTAGCCTTTTTTATACATGAGCAACATTTCGTTTACCTTGTTTTCTGAAGACTGTTTGTGTTGCAAAAGCTAGTTCTTGAGGACTGTGGCCCTCAACTAATTTTCTTGTGCGCCTTCTCTTTGTTCTGGTGCTCAACGTAACAAATTCTCTTTGATGATGTGTCGTGGATATTCGTGGTCGTATATCATGTCGAAGAAAGATCATTTCTTCTTCTAACCAGTCTTTATTTTGTTTCAAAAATGTTTCCTTCCGCATTCCGCTTGCTTTCCAGCGATTTACAATTGAGATAGTAAAAAATCTAATTTTATTGATAATATCGTCTTCTGGAACATTCTGCACTCTCGACATTATCAAATCAACTACCTTCTTTCTCACATGAGTTTTATTTGCCTGAGACAGAAGACATTCGTGCGAAAGAAATCCAAACAATTCCAGACGCGTCACTCCCAGTCGCGCACCTACCGACAAATAAAACTAAATAACACAATTTCCGCAAATCTCCGCACATTAAAATTAGTCCAATTTAAAGGTAGATAAATACTCTACATCATCTAAAAAATTGGTCATGTTACAACGAAGTGCTTTTTTGTTCTACTCCAATGAATTTCGACTAAGAGTTATACACCTTCATTTTCCTCACGTTTTTTTAATAAAATAAATTTAATACTTCTTAAACGATAAACACGTATTAAAATTAATATATAACGTACCTGAAGGATCAGATTCCATGATGGGATAAAAATTTTCATACGCACGCACGTACTAGGACACCTCGAACACAACCTACCGAGCGACTTCCAAACAAGACTGAGCGCGCTCTGTGTCTTTCGCTTCGTTTCATGAATCCTTGTGGCTCTACGCTTCATAGAATATGGTCTATTCATACTTTTTCGAACAATTCAAGCTTCTGTTCACACTCCTGAATCGATACATTGAGGTTTCAACAACTTTGGTTTCAAGGCAAATGTCCCCGTAAATGAGCAAAATAGACCACTGTGCACCGGGGAGAAGAGAAGATGGTCCTTCGTGGCGACGTCGATCAAGAGCGGGTGAAGTATAGTGCAGTATAAAGGTTCGAACAAGGTCATGACCAAAGGACAGTCTTTCTCCTGCAATAAGCAATAAATCCTAAGTTTCTTTTTGAAAGGAAAAAGAAAGATTTTCATTGGCCAATTCGAGCTAATAAGTAGCTAGATAAAATATTTGCAGATTCCTCGTCACTCTTTATGGATGGCAGATCGGGTAATCGTCTATCAATTGGTAATAGCGATTACTTCAGACGCGATTATTATCGACCCAGCTAGCGGGACAATATTTAGTTTTCTTTGAAGCAATAATAGCTAAAAATATTATCGTAACCTTATTCCTGGCGCCCATGTTAACATAAATTCGGAAACGGGTTACGACGAAACGCCCAATAATTGTGAGCAGTTAGTGGGCATGTTTCAATATGAAACATTATTTATAAAAGTAAATAAAACAAATTCGAATGTAGGATGTAAAACATTTACCACATCATGTGATTCAATATTAATAAAAACAAATTATCAGCTTTGATATTATCATGATCTAAGATAAGTGTTGCACCTGACGAAGCAGACATATCCGTCTGGGAAACGTTGTGCCAATTAATAAAACATTTAATTTGGAATTGACTGTCTGTGATAGATATTTTAATTCATAAAATTTAACCAGTGGTCCCGATTGTGTACTGATTTTTTATGCCTGGCGATGACGGTGGATGGTAAGATCCTCCCCTCCTGGATGGTGGGATCCGGCGTAAATCAACGCGTCGACTTGTGAGAAAATTTCCCCTGCAGCTATCTCCCTCAGCGGAGCATCGCCCGAGTCGGGACAAGTTGTAAGTTTTTGACTGGCCTCCCGGCATGTAATATACCGACTGGCCTCCCGACATGCTTGTAAGTGTGTATAAAGGGAGAAGATTGGACAAGGAAGGGGAAGGAAAGATCGCGCGCGGTCCGTGAGGTACCGCTCCGGCATTCGCCTGGTGTTGATCGGCGAAACCACGGAAAACTACCGATCAGAGCAGCCGGCCGCTGTAATTCTCCTCCAGAAAGCAACTGAATTGGACGCGGCTAACGACTGGCTAGCGACTGACTCAGTCGCTAGCCAGCCGTCGACCCGCAGACTACCCCGACGACGCTGCCGCCACTGAAGATGTCCACCGCAGACGTGGACGAAACGTTTGGCTCTTCAATGCCAACTGGACCACGGCCTACCATCTCGGAACCTTTCACTCATATTGACTCTGGCCGTGAAAGCCTACGATGCTATGTAATGTGCATGACCTTATTGAAAGAACTATTTGTGGACAACAAATTTCATTTGAAGGAAAAATCTCTATCTTCAATTTTGTAGTTGTGGTAAGACGCCGAAAATAAATCACACTTGTGCAATTTTCGAAAATTCAGAGATATCCGTGATAATGGGACCTATGCCCCCCTTTATAACTGTATTTTACTCTATTCATACAAGAAATTTAAAGAAAAAATTTGGAGCCGTGTTTGAGAAAATTTTCAAAATGTCCGGGGACCTTCATGTGTCCGTGTGTCCGTCTGTGAACACTACTAGTGCCCAAACCATTCGTTCGATCTTTTCCAAAATGAAGAATCCTCTGTCCAACTTTACAACGTACCCCCAAACTTTAAAGAATATTTTTCAAAATTTCAAAACTTGAACTGGAGCCACATGGACAGAGGATTCTTCAATTTGGTGAAGATCGTACAAATGGTTTAGGCGCTACGGGTGTTCACAGACGGACGGACAGACAAACAGAGACAGACAGACAGACAGACGTTTTGCTTCGAATTGGTTTTGGGACATCAAGGACCCACAAAACAGGGATTCTGACTTCACCGCGTGTTAGAGGATTGTTTCTCTTAATTTAGTAACTGTATTTATCCTCTTTTTCGTTATCAGGGGCCGGCAATGAATTTTTTTCCGCCGAAAATCCGCCGTTTTTTCGCGCAGCATTACATAACTTTTTCTATACTACATATATTACTCAGTATACGAGAAAGAAAACAATGTTGGTGAGATTGGATCTCCTCGTTTTACTCCCTTAGTAAGTTTAAATGTCTCTCCTGTTGTTTCTATCCTGTCTTTGCCCCAACTGTTTCTACATAATTTTTTCAGTGCTCTTAGGTATTTGTTCTGAATCCCCTGGTACTGTAGTGCTTGAATAGCATGCTGTTGTTCGAGGGAATCAAAAGCCTTGTTATAGTCTATAAATGCGATGTACAATGTAAGGTTGAATTCCTTGCATTTCTCTATTATTTGGTTCACTGTCTGTAAGTGATTTATTGTTGAGTATCCAGATCTGAATCCAACTTGTTCTGTAGGTTGATTTTCATCTAGTCTTTTCGTAATCCGTCGTGTTATAATTTTGGAAAACAATTTATTTTGGAGAAAAATTCAAATTTTTGGCAATTTTCGAAAATTTAGAGTTAATCGTGAAAATCGAACCTTTGCCATGTTTATAAGTGTATTTTACTCTATTCAAACACGAAATTTAAAGAAAAAATTTGGAGCAGTTTTTGAGAAAATTTTGAAAATGTTCCCAGGTCCCAAGTAAAGTACCCCCAAATTTTAAAGAATGTTTTTCGAAATTTTAAAGCTTCATCTAGAGCCACATAGACAGGGGATTCTTCAATATGGAAAAGATCATACTTGTGGTTTAGACGCTAGCAGTGTTCACAGACGGACGGACGTATTGAAAAAAAAAACACTTTTTCGGTATCAGGGGACCCCAAAACGTGTATTTCCGGTGAAATCTCGAAATCAATTTTCCGCAGCATTACATAACCTTCCCTTTACTACGTATATTACTCCGTATATACGTATACATATATAAGAGAAAGTTAATAATTGAGGCTTCATTTAATGTACCTCTCAAAATCAAAATATCTTAATTAAACTCGCAGTGACTCGAGCGACGAACATCACTTCTCAAGAAACGCGTCTGAATGGTTGAGGCGCTAGCGTTGATCGCAGAGACAGCATCGGAGATGGACGGGCGGACGAACGTTTTGTCGTCAACCAATTCCTTTGACGGAAAATTGCCGAATTTTGCCTCAGCATTACATTTTATTATGTGAGTTCATAATAAGACGCGAAAGAAAAATTCTCTATGTTCAACATGTTAGTCAAAGGAATGCGTAAAAAAATTTAACTTTTGGAGTTTTTGAAAATTCAGGAAACTCAACGAACATCGGACCAGCCCTATGAGCATACTCTTTCCGAGAAAAACAAATAAATAAAAAAACGAAGCCATTAAAGATACTTTTGAAAATATCATTGATACTTTTTGTAAAGAATCCCAAGAGTCGAAATATTTATATCACATTCAAAAGACCGTGACCTTAGTCAGAGCGGGGAAGATTAATTTTTGTCAACTGTTTAACCGTTAGCCTTGTTTACAGTCGTACACACAGACGCAGAGACATATGTTTTGCGGCAGAACAATTTTACAGTATCACAGTCAATTTTAAGCAAATATTGTGTAATAAAGTTTTTGGAGATTACGAACGGCTGAGCCACAATAAGCATTCAAAAGTTGGTTTGGAAAAATACTTTCAATGCACAAATTTAGATTTCATGAACATATAAACGCTCCATAAATATGAAAATTGTTTATTATTTACAAATGAAAATACTTTTAAAACAGGTTGCAGGTTCGGCAACGCCACAAACGACTGTAAATATTAAGAAATAAAGACGTGGCGTATTAGACTGCATTATTTGCGATGAGCGGAGATCACATTTGTAAATCGTGATCCGTTTAGAAACTCAACCCCTTTGAGAAGGCACAGGGCATCGGAGCCAGGGGCGCCACTTGGGGCGGCATCAACGAGGCCGGTGCGTTGCGAGAACGCTAATTGATCGCCGCCTGCACTTATGCAACCAGCGACGCGTTGTTGCATGGCGGGTCGAAGTTACGACAAGCGCAGGCGACCTTCGCGGAGACTGCTTTATAGCACAATCGGCTTCGCTGATTTTAAGATTTTTTTTTATTGTACTGCTAAACTTACTAGACCATTAAAATTCCGATATGATCTTTTAATGTGCATAAGTGGTTGACACATATAACAGTCGTCCTAGTAGTAATTTCCATTGCCCTCTCGTTACGTTTAAAATCAAAATCTTCCTCTTCTGATATAAGACCTAACTTCTTCCAATCATTGGTATCGAAACAACGCAAGGGCATCCGTATTACATAAAGAAGATCAACATTATCCAAAATACTCCCCTACAGAGGATCAATAAATATGCATCCACCTGCATACTTCTCCAATCTTCTGAACTATCGAGCCGAAGAAAGCACTATTAGTCATAATACTTACTTTCACCAAGTAGATGTGCAACCTAAAAAAAAAATCAATGTTTGAAGGTTCGCGGGTTCGAGTCCCGCCTTGGGCATGGTTGTTGGTCCTTTGACTCTGTATGTGTTGTCGCGGAGGGCCTCGCGTTCTGCTGACCCCAGATCAGAGGAGCCCGCAAGGTGTTGGTCTAGTGTATGGTCGAATACGCGTCCCATCGGGACGTAAAGGGTAACCGGCTGGATAAAAGCCCTAGAAAAAAATAGGAAAATTATGTGATCGTAATAACGACCACAGTCCATTTAGGGCTACGCATTACACTATATGGATTGTGGTTGCGTACAGACCTACCTCGTATAGTTCCTGAATATAACTCTTACATCCAGTCATAAGTAATCATGTGTATGTTCTTTAAAAAGTAGATATCACCGTCAAATTTTCACGGGTTCTCACTAGTTATTTTCAGAATACAAAAGAAGAGTAAAAACTTTCCAAAATAGCAATTTTCATTGAAAAATTCGGAGCCGTCTTTAAGAAAATGGCGTTTAAGCGTTACTGTTAATGCGAAATTTGAAGCTTTTTTCATAGGAATCTATTGAGTTTTCGAAAAAAATTATTTTGAAGTAATTTGAAGAACGCCAACTCACTAACTAAATAGTGTATACAAATCCATTGAAATGTGCATTATAACAGCGTGAGACATATTGAAAAAATTCAATTGTGAAATTTTTGAAATAAATGAATGTACCAAAATTAATTTTACGTCATATATTGTGCTATTACCACTATTCGTTGTAAAAGTTTGAAGAAAACATTTGGAGCAATTTTTGAGAAAATGGCGATTGAGAGTTTCTGAAAATGCGGCATTCTGAGTTCATTTTTTTAAAAATGTTGAGTTTCCGAGAAAATTTATTTGACATTATTTCAACCAATGTACTCATAAATATAATACCGTCAATAAATAGCATCTATTGTAATTATTACGGACTTGAGAGATAAAGCAAGAAAATGTAATTTTTGAGAAAAAAAAACAAAGGAAAAGAGCAATTTGGCGTTTATGTCATCGTGTAGACTTTGTTTGGCACTAACATTACTAGAAATTTAAAGAAAAAATTTTGAGCCGGTTTTGAGAAAGTCGTGTTTTTGTAATTTTTTTAAATTGCAAATATTTCAGGAAAACTACTAATTTTTTTTTAGAAAATGTATTCGACCTTAATGAAAGAACTATTTAAGAACAATAAATGTCATTTGAAGGAGAAATGTCTGTCTTCAATTGTTTAGTTGTAAGAAGACGCCGAAAAAATTCAAACTTTCGCAATTTTCGAAAATTTAGAGTTAACGGTGAAAATCGAACATATGCCACCTGAAGTGTATTTTACTCTGAAATTTAAAGAAAAAATTTGGAGCTGTTTTTGAGAAAATTTTGAAAATGTCCGGGCGGCTTCGTGTAAAGTACCCCCATGTTTTAAAGAAAGTTTTTCAAAATTTCAAAACTTTAACTACAGCCAAATACTCAGGGGTTTCTTCAATTTGGAAAATATCATACGTGTGGTTTAGGCCCTAGCAGTGTTCACAATCGGACGGACAGGCGGACGGACGGACGTTTTGAAAAAAGAAAAAAAAATACACTTTTTTGGTGTCAGGGGACACCCAAAACGTATTTCCGTTGAAATCTCGAAATCGACTTTCCGTACCATTACGTAACTTTCTCTATACTACGTATATTACTATGTATTTATGTATGTACACGAGAAAGTAAAAATTGAGATATTATGAAATCTGTTCTTTAAAGACAAATCATGAAATAATGTTATTTACAGTACGGAGACGATTTAAAAAAAATCTTGAAATATACTTTTAAAAATATGCACCTAAAAATTATGAAATATGCACTTTAATATGCACAAAAAATTAACAATATTTCATTCCCTCTAAATATTTCTTGTTAAAATTCAAGGGAAGCTTCCTTGGAATGAAAAGATATATTTTGAGCAAACATAATATAATCTACCCTATTATCGCCAGAGAAATTATTCACCTTAGCGCAGTACATTGTAGGTTTTGTTGTATTTATTCTGACAGGTTTAAATAATGTTATCCTGAAATATCCTTCATTTGCACAAGTATTTTATCATCTATGGGAAAAAACGCAAACTCTCCAAGTACTTTCGAATCCATGAATGCTCACATAAATAGATTATATTAAAAGATTGAACGTTTTATAGATATTTCCTTATTTAATGAAATATATCAAGCAAGCAAAGCAAAATATGCGCCTACAATTACACGAATATGCACAAACTGAAAAAATTGGCCAAATATGCACTAATATGCAATAACACGGTAATTTATAGAGCATCATATTCTAACCAAATGTCAAGAAATTTCACTTGGCTATAGCAGAAGCAATGGATGAAAACATGCAAAATCGTAGAAATCCCCTTCCTAGTTTTCAAGTACTTTTTCGTGAAATATAGGCATTCATTATTTTTTAAACAATTTCTCAAAAACTGCTCCAATATTTTCTTTAAATTTTCTCCTCCCATGTATCAAATGACGGTAAAAAATTAGCGCAGAGTCTCCTTTTGCGGCAAATTCTCTGTATTTTCGAATTTTGAATTTTTAAACGGGCCACGGACCGCGCGCGATCTTTCCTTCCTCTTCCTTGTCCTATCCTCTCCCTTCAAACATACACTTACACTAACATGCACTACACGACCACATATTCCGGGAGACCGGTCGGGAGCTTAGAGCTTGTCGCGGCTGGGGTGGAGTCCCGTTGGTGGGAGAGTCCTGGTGAGGGGGAAACCCCACTAGCCGACGGTAGGTCGGCGCCGGATCTCGCCATCCAGCGGGAGAAGATCACCGCCATCTCCCGAGAAAGAACATACACTACTCTAACGGGACTAATGACCAAAGCCGTTGACGTGCCCGAAAACACGAAAAAATCAATCAATCACAAGTCGGAAGGCCAGTCGCGACCTTAGAACTTGTCACGACTACGTCAGTGCCCCGCTGGTGGGAGGTACGTGGTTGTGGAAACCCCGCTAGGCGACATGTATGTCGGCGCCAGATTTCACCATCCTGCCTCCAGAGATAAAACATACACTACTTACGCGACTATTGACCTTAACCGTCGACTCGCTCGGATGCACGAATTCAGTCATTCAGAAGAAGCATAATAAGAAAGTCGAATATCAGAGTTATTGAAATTTTTATTCACTATTCATGCAAAAATAATGTCAATACAAACACCCTATTTACGAAACGGAGGAATAACACATTAGGAAAGACACTACATTTGCCAAATGCTAGCCGTCACAATTTATATATTATATTCAATCATGAGCTCTTTCCTAAATAGTAAAGAATTTTTTCAGGCATTCTTAAAAGATGAGTTTATGCGTACAATATCTATATATTTAAAAAAATAAGGTATTTTGCCATGGCTTCGTTTAGAGCTACTACTGAACCGATTGTAGTATTTTTTCCTTTAAATGAAAGAATGTGATCCCTAGATGTGTTATCAGATATTGTTTGTGTTGATTCACCAACATTTAGTGTGTAAATTAATTAATTAAATATTTCTTTAATAGTACGCTTATCAATAGTCAATTGCTTTCTTCCAAAGGGTGGCTGTTTCAAAATCGATATATATGAGTCGATATATGAGTCGACAGCGCCACTTCATGGTGGCGCTGTTTGATGTTTTGTTTTGATTGTTGATATTTGTTTACAATTCATCAAGGTTTTGTTTCAGTGTAATTATTGCATTGTGGCGTTGACAGTTTGCATGTATTTGCTTTTGTGGTGAATTTTGTAGTGAACATTTGGACAGTGTTTTGCTCGGTTGTACTGAAGTAGTGAAGTTGTTCACAGGTTATGTCGAATTCCGAATCGTTGCCCACGCGTCCCAAAAGACGCAAACGTACATTAACTGGACGCAGGGAAAGAGAAAGTCAGCGTAAGTGTCGTGATAGTGAGGTCATTTCGTTTTCTGCTGGGTCGTTGCCTATGAAATGTCAGTTTTGTTCTGCTTTGCACTTCGCATGTGAGAGAAATTCTGCAAACGATTTACTCTTAAACGTGTTGCTTAAATGGGAAAATAAGTTTATCCTCAGGCGATATGCCAGAAGAAATAAAAATTGTATATAGGACATGATGACACATCAAAAAACTTTAGAAATAATATCCGTCAGTATAATAGTGCTCTTTCTTTTGTGCAATTTGGCACCGATATTGCATTGCCACCTGCCCATGGGCCATACGTGTAAAAAATTTTGGGAACTCACATCACAGAACATCTTCGTTATACCCTGAAGATCCAAACAATGCAACGTATTGTGAACATTAGTCTGGTCACAGTATTTTACATTTATCTCAGATCTCACCGTCAAATTTTGACGGGTTTTCACTAGTAAGATATAAACGCAGAAATATTTCGTCAAATTTACATCTCCGTGCGTAATTCCAAAAAAAAAAAAAAAAATAATTCGAGTGAATTTTCAAGTAACTTAATCTCTAGTGCTGTTGAAACCAACGTCTAAAACAAATAGCATCGTATCTAATAACCTGTACTATTTTCCCTGAAACATGATTGATCACTTCTCCAGAATTACCTCAAATCCTATCTGGTAATAAAATGTGAGGAAGAGTTTGTAGGTTCTTTAGCGCATATTAAATTCCTTGTATCTTTTGACAAACGGCAATCGATTATGCGTAAATTAGAAATCTTCAAAAGGAACATTCAGGTAATTAAAATTCTATAAGTAATGAAGAAAACATGCAACGACCAAACCAATTATTTCCTTTATTGAATTAAATATTAATAAGTGGTCATGATATAGCACGTGCGAATTATAGAATACACTACGTGCAGAAGTGACATCGGAAAGTGGGGCATTGTCAGTACAAAGACTAATCGACGCGGAATGAACATTTACAGTCACTGTTCTTTCTGCATGTTTGAAATGTCCCTCGAAACGGCATAGTGAATCGAAATGATACTATTAGCGGGCAAAGCCAATTTTCTGTAATTTCAAGGAAAGTATTTTAGCAATGTAATACCTCTGACAATGTAATTTAATATATCTTAATGAATACACACACGAAAAGCTTAGAAAACTAGTGGCGCTACAGAGTAACACAGACTTTCTCATACAAGATAGTGTTCTAATTTCTTTGGTCTGATCTAGTTTTTCGGACATACCACACACTCTTGCCTGCTGCCATCTGTCGCCGCCTAAACTACATTTTTTAAAAAATTTTCTCAATTTTTCGTTTCCTCGTAGTAGAACAGAAATATTACTTGAATATTACAGAAGAGTTAACCCTCGTCCTATATGAGCTTTTCGTTGAAAAATTTAGGGCCATTTTTATTTATTTTATTTTATTTGTTTACAATTTCAATGCTAACAATTTTGTAAGTAGTAACATTAAATCTCCCTTTTCCTTTTTTACGAACGATAATGATAAATGCCTTATTAACCTCTCTAATATCTCCATTCCTAGGGAAGTGGAAAAATCCTTAGTCTTGTGTGACGTACCCAAATATTATCTTTTAGATATGCCCGATTTTTTATGATACATCAGCACAAATAAACACACCAACTCTCAGGACATGGCTTTTGGAATGTTTCCATACGGAAAACATCGGACGTATTGTGTAAAAATATTTCAGATAAATATATAAATTACTATACTAAAAAATATGTTAAACGCTTCTGTGTTGAACAAATAAACTTATTCCTTTATTTAAACAATAAAATTAACAACAGAAACTATTAATATCTATAACAAAAAGTCCTTCCCTGTTACAGGCTTTTCATTCTTCTCTAAGAATACAGTTTTAGTTGTTGTCCGTGATATAAGAGGGTAATTGACTCATCTTTCATTCTCTCTTCTCAGTTGGTTGTAGCTCATGCATCACACAAGTTAAAACGTCCGCACTCAATTACTGTAGCATTGATTCCATTTTTGAAACAGAGCTCAAAACGACTCCCTCCAACTTTACTTTTTCATATCACACTGCTGCACAAAGCCCCCTTGCCTCTTTTCATTTTTTCTCTTGTTCTCGCGTAGTAATGTTCACAGAATTTACAAATACATGTAATATGTTACACTTTGTGCTGATTTCGCTGCCCTCCTATCTAACAAGAAACAACTGATACTTGAATTCAGTAAATGAGTTGAAAATAACAGCCAATTGATTCATAAAAAAGGCAATAATATATCTAGAATTTAATTTGTTAAAATCCTAATACAATTAACTAAAATCTCTCAACATTTGTCATATTTTGAACGTAAATTTGAACATCTGAAAACAACAAAAGAATCCATTAAACACAGTCCTGACTTGTCAAAAATCAGAGTAGTAAAGGTAAAGTAACAGTGAATATGATGCAGGAATAATACTCTAATAGAATGGAACGCCTTCTAAATGATAAAAGCACTTATACTGAATTAAAACCTGACCCATCTAATAAACTGAAGAAGGACATCAATTTTCTTTCTCGTAGTAATGCTTTGTAATTTCCTTAAGGTGGACTGGCGTTACGGTCTTGCTCCATCCTCTTGCCTGCTCTCACCTTTCGTCGCCCAAAATAAGTTTTTTTTCTCAGTTTCTCAACTTTTCGGTTTCCTGATAGTAGAACCGAAATATAACTTCAAGAATATTAAAAAATATTAAAACCTCGTCCTAAACAAAAATTTTCATTGAAAATTTTTAGCCGTTTGTAAGAAAATGGCTGTTAAAAATTACTGTAAATGAGAAATTTGAAGCTCCTTTTCATAGGAATCTATTGAGTTTTAGAACAACTTCATTTAATGTCATTTGAAATACCTCCACACACAAATGCAATACTGTATACAAATCAATGGAAATGTGCATATTAACGGCTTGAGAGATATTTCAAAAAAATACATTTGTGTATTTTTTCAAAAAACAAAAGAATACAGCAAAATGAACTTTACGTCATAATAAACAGTGGAATTAGCACTATTCTGACAAAAAATCGAAGAAAAAAATTGGAGCCATTTTTAAAAAAAATAGCGTTGAGCTTTTCTGAAAATGCGGAATCTTGAGCTCATTTTAACAGAAAACTCTTGAGTTTTGGAGAAATTTTATGTGAAGAAATTGCCTCAAATGTAAATATTACCGACGTGAGAGACGAGTCAAAAAAATTCAGTGTTCACAAATTTCTGTAAAAGAAGAGGTTGTTTTTGAAAGTGTACGGTATCGATATATTGTACATTACTGTATAGTCTGTACTAAATATTATTGTACTTTTTACTCTCTTAATCTACCTCAATTTTTAAACATTTTCAAACGCTCAATGTTTTCTTGCCACTTTGTATATAACACGGACTAAGGACAATGCATGTACGTTGACATTCTTTACCACTTTAGGTAGGCTTTCTTACCAATGTTTAGTACTAACAAATCACCAACGTTCACGCAGGGACATTACAAACCCTAATAAATTTCGTAGTAATGCTGGACATTGATGAAATCAGTAGTAGATCTCAGACGGCATCCTCTGGTGGCGCGCAGCTTAACTATTGACACTGATGCTGTGGCGTCATAGCTAAAGGCACACAGACATTTAAATGTTCAAGATTTATTTACAAACAATGTACAATAATTACATGAACTCCTGTAACTACACACTTTCGAGTATTTCTTAACCGCCCACCTGTGGATACACCATATATTCTAGTGAGGCCCTGCCTCGAGTGCACGCTCTTACCGCGCCACTCCTGAGACTTTTGTCACCCGTGCAACGCACAAACGCCTGGGCGTAAATTTTCCGCAAATCGTGAGGTTTCCAAATACAAAACCCCCGGCGTGATCTAGTCGGCGCCTTTTTGTTGTCGCCTTCCGCCGTCACGTGACCGCAATTGAGCGGGGAAGGGAGGCTCGCATACTACCACGTGACACTCCAAGCCCCGGCGGCGTCCCTCAAGTCTAAAAATATCCGTACACCAACGCCGTGGCGTTTAGGCTATTTAGCTCTCAAATATGCGAGACTTCCGCTCCTCCTCCAACGCAGGGCCGCCAACGTGACGCTACAATGCACTATTAAATCTGTGACTTAAAGCTAGGCAAAAAATGTCCAGAAAAGTTGTTTTGTAAATATATTACGGTTTATTGTAAATAATAGTCTTTAGAAGGCTATCCAGAGCATTAAGCCTTCCAAACCATTAATGGAAGCTAACACAGAAGTTTTAAGGCATTGGTTCAGTAGATTCGAAGAATTCTGCGCTGTAAGATAACGTACTTCCGTTCAATAGGATTCCGTATATACACACATATATTCATATATACATAAGTATCTATAGAACTTACACACCTACATAAGTATCTATAAAACAGAACGTTTACAAACCGAAATATTAAGATTATTAGTGGTCTTATTTCTATCGAATTAGAATAATGTTAGTTATCAATGTCGTAACTTGGAAAACTTTTCTCTAAATTCTATGAATGTAGTGTTCAGTTTTCATTCTTCAGTAAGCTTACTGCAAAAGTAAAACCATAATTTAAATTGATGCCGGAACTTACTTCAAACTGGCACATTGCTTCAATACACTAAAAAAGTATCATCAAAATAGATTGAAACGTTATGAAGTTAAGGTCATCATACGGGTAACATTTCTACAGGTCGAATTGCAAAACATCTTCCCGTTTTGAAGACGTTTCAAAAGAAGCGCATTTGAATGAACAGATACCGAGAGAGATGAAGGTGGCGGAAGATCACCGCCACCTTGTAAGCAAAAGCACGCACCACACTTACGTGATTAATAACCTTAGCAGTTGACGCGCCCGGTGTCACTAATCAATCAATGAAAATAAAAAGATCCCAGTCGTCCATTTTCCTCTTTTTTGCGCGCCTATTGGCTCATTTCGATCCACTGTGTTGAGTTACTCCGCGATGCCGCTTTCGATTTTTCAGAGGCGCAATGGCGACGCGCAGCTCAAAGCGCGGCGCGGAAATATTTAAATTTCGCTAATGCGTTTCCTATTGCGCCGCTGCGCCCCCTGCCGCGAGCGCTCCGCCTGTCATTAGAGAGCGCGCCTCATGGCTCATTAAAGCGCGGCGGTGTCCGTCCGTCGCCGCCAACGCTTGTTTTAAGATTGCGCTGGTTAGTTTTGTGCGTGAAAGCATTACGTACCGTGAAAAATAATCTTAAGATCAGTGCAGAATATATTTGCTCCTATAAGTGTGTGGCTAATCATTGAAACGAGAAAATAGCGCCCAGTTTAGCCTGTGAATGTTCTCTCAGGCCAACAGTCTTAAGATTTATTTTCATATGGCTAATAAATAGTCATCTGTTTGTGGTCCGTATGTTTCCATCCACTTTCAAGCAAAGAATGTGGGTTCCGAGTAAGGTTTTTCATGAAAACATGGACCTAAGATAAAAATTAATAAATTTTAATCACGAAAGTTTTTTGTTTGTTTCACTCCTGGTTCTCTCCTCGGCATACCTGTCAATTTCTCTCCTAACTCAAAAAGACAAGTACAGCTGACTCCGGTTATAGGGAACGTCTGGGAACTAACATGTTTGGTTCACTATATCCGAAGTTCATTATATCCGATGCTAAAATTAAATGGAATTTCTCCATAATAATTGATTTTATCATTATAGAGATACAGAAAATACATTAACGGCACGAGCTGAAAATTTCAATATATTTATTTGTCCTTAAAAAATAAATTATTTTCAATTATGTGTTTCGTAGATATTTCATAGGATCCTTTCCAGAGTTCGTGCTCTCTCCCTACTTGATTCTGCATTGTCCTCTGTCTCTAAGTACGGTAATGCAGACTTGGTACCTTTCAATGCCTCTTGCATTCTTGGAACACCATCCCACTCTCCGAAGGTCGTTTCGAACGCCTAATGACATACGAGATCCAATTAATTCCCATGGCTTACTTCCTACCTTCACTATAACCGAAGTGCAGGTTCACTGTAACTGAATTTTCTTATGCTTATTTTTAATGTAAGTGAAACGGGACCAGTGACTTAAGTTCCCTATAACCGAGGGTTCACTATAAACGGAGTCGACTATATCTTTTAAGAAGCGTCTTGGGGAAAGGTAGCACGGCAAATAGGGTTATAGTGGAATGAGAATGTAAAGAATTACCCCCCCCCCTATATACTGAATTAATTATGTGTGGAATTTGTTTTGGGCCAAAGTGCATCAACTGATGTCTCGGCAGCGCCTCTAACGCGGAGGTCCTAGGTTCGAGTCCTGACGGCGGCAGGATTTTTGACACTAGCTGTTCAGCTAGGTCGAATTCAGCTGCTGTCTGGAGGAGAATTCTAGCGGCCGGCTTCTCTGATCGGTAGTTTTCCGTGGTTTCTCCGATCAACACCAGGCGAATGCCGGAGCAGTACCCTACCAAACGGGCCATGGACCGCGCGCGATCTGTCCTTCCTCTTCCTTGTCCTATCCTCTCCCCTTACACACACACTTACACTAACATGCACTACACTGCCACATATTCCGGGTGACCAGTCGGGAGCTTAGAGCTTGTCCCGACTGGGGCGGTGCCCCGCTGGTGAGAGAGTCCTGGTTAGGGGGAAGCCCCACTAGCCGACGGTAGGTCGGCGCCGGATCTCGCCAACCAGCGGGGGAAGATCACCGCCATCTCCCGAGAAAAAACATGCACTACACTAACGGGACTAATGACCGAAGTAGTTGACGCGCCCGGAAACACGAAAAAATCAATAAATCAATCAATGTTTCGGGCCCAAAAAAAAACAAACTAATGCTCACCATTGTTCAGTCCTCTCTTCTTCTCCTTTTTTATAAAGAAATGTTTTTTTCATACTTCAGTTTTTCTACTTACTGTAAAAGGTATAAAATACAAAATAGCTGAGAACAACTTTAAAAATATTCAGTAATAAAAACATATGTTATTTATTTAGCTTTTGGCGGGAAAACTGAATTATTTCACATAAAAAAGCGAAAAAGTCTCAAAATATTTCTTTAATTTCACCCAAAAAAGAGTCTTTCAAGTATTAGTATACCAAATATTTACATTATTTTACGAGTTTTTTTAGAGGAGAAAACATAATCTTTTGAAATTAACGATCGCTTTCCAACGCTAATTACTACATATTCCTTTCAAAGCCACACCAAATACAGAGTTCTGAATGAATTTTCTCATACAAAAGAATTTTTTATGGTCTGCTAAATACCAATGAAGTGTCAAACAAAAGTTGACCGCCGCCAGCTCTCATCAGAACCCTCCATTTCCATTATACTTCGGTAGCACGGCTGGCGCCGCGCCGTTCTTCTGTCTCACTGGCGCTGGAGAAACAGCACCAACTAGCGCTAGCGCACTCACTAGCGCTCGCATTCGCGCACACATTTTCTTACACAGTGAAAGTAAAGCTCAGTCATTTATACTTTCTCGTATACGTAATATACCTAGTATATAGAAAGTTATGTAATGCTGCGGAAAATCTATTTCGAGATTTCAATGGAAATACACGTTTTGGGTTCCTCTGATTCCGAGAAAGTGTTTTATTTTTTAAACGTCTGTCCGTCTGTGAATACCAATAGCGCCTAAACCATACGAAGGACGTTTTCCAAATTGAAGAAACCCCTGTCCATCTGGCACGAGTCAAAGCTTTGAGAGTTTGAAAAACAATCTTTAAAATTTAGGGGTACATTACATGAAGCCCTTTGAACATTTTCAATTTTTTTATAAATCGGCTCCTTCTTTCTTTAAATTTCTAGTAAGAATAGAGTAAAATACACTTATAAAGGTGGCGTATTTCATATTTACAAGTTTGAATTTTTTCGGCGTCTTTTTACAACTATGAAATTGAAGATATAGGTTTTCTCTTCTAATGAATTTTTTCCCATTATTAGTTCTTTCATTAAGGTCACGTACATTTTATTGAAAATTGTAGTAGTTTTCGCGGAATATTGCATGCAATATTTGCAATTCTAAAAAAATACAAAACAAGATTTTCGCAAAAACGGTTCCAATTTTTTTCTTTAAACTGTTGTTAGGGATAGTCCTAAATATACTCTATAAGATGATAGACATCAAATGGCTTCTGTCTTTTGTATTTTTCAAATATTTGAAAAATGTAATTTTTTGTCTTGTCTCACGTCGGTAATATTTACATGAGAGACGATTTTTTCGCATTGTTGTATTTATGAACATATGTCCTTTAAAGGATGTCCTTAACAGTTTTCTGTTAACATGAGCTCAAATTTCTGTATTTTCAGAGACTTTTCCAACGCATAGTGCTAATTGTACAGTTTAATATGACGTAAAGTTCATTTTGGTGCATTCTTTTGTTAGATTGTTTTTTCAAAAATTACACAAATATACTTTTAAAAATACATCTCACGCCGTTGTATGCACATTTCCACCAATTTGTATACGTCATTGCATTTGAGAGTGGAAGTGCTTCAAATGTCTTCAAATTATGTTTTTCGAAAACTCGATAGATTCCTCTGAAAAAGAGTTTCAAATTTCGCATTTGAGTCATTCCACGTCAAGTCGCAAAACACCACTATTTTGTAGCGATTTGAAATTTTTTTTATGACGTCTACGTTTGAAAATAGGTGACACGTATTTTTTTTCAATCCCACTCCTTTGAGAATATTACCAATAATAATTATTTTCGAAGAATCATGCGCGCGCTGATATTTAAAATGCTTTGCCCAAATACCGTTTTCTTTAGAATAACGCTTTAAAACTACATTTAAATTTAAATTAAAAGATTTACGTTCATGTGATGTAAATATCAATTTTCAAAAAAATTATTTAAATATTTAAAATATATTTTAATTTTTAAAATCCACATTTTTACATTAAGTCGACAATTAAATTAATTGTAAAAAATACTCGCATATTTCTACATTAATATTGTATACATCTGCCAAATTTGAAAGTGGGGCACATAAATAACTTTTTTTAAATAGTTTTTTCATCGGAGCATGTAGGCAGGCCGCTGTCCGCTTGACTCACTGCTCGAACTACTGACTGTCAATGACACGATGCGTCTTGATGTCCAAATGTTATGAATTGCACAACACACATACGATCTCAAATGGAAGTCTTTTGACGAAATGCGAATGACAAAACAAGTTTATTTACAAACAACGGTCACTGCTAGGGTCGGCCTAAAACAGAGCAACCTTCTTTTTCCGATACACTGAGTCCGTTGTGTGAACAGAGAAATCCGCGAAACATGTGCGTTGTTTGTTCTGTGAAATGAGTAACCACAGATAGCCTTACAATAATATCAATACTATTGTCATTTGCAATTTCTTAATATGCAAATTATTATTACAGAAGTGCACGCTGAGGTTGTTACAACCAGCATTCTTGAGAAGTTCAAAGTTCAGTGTTTGTCATCACAAAAAGTTATGTTTATTGGAAAAACTGGTTTTCAAAATTGCTTGTCGTGAGAAGTCAAGTAAAGTTTTTTCGAGGAAGTGAGAATCGATCATACTTGTTAATGCCGCAAATATGTTGGGCAGTGACAATGATGCATAAACCTGCAGCGCTCGTCCTAGTCACCGTAATGAATCACCTGATACGACTAATAAAGATTCGAAGTTCGTCTTTTGTTTCTTCTCTCTTTTGCCCAAAGTCTTCTGCTCTCTTTATGAGACAAAAATACAATCTGACATTAGGATTTCTCATTGCCCCGTGTGGTTTTTTAAGAAAAGTATTCTTTCGTACTTTAAGACGTAATTCAGAGACTGCTGTGAAGTAATACCTTAGCTACTCTGCATGCTTTTGTGCTATACTTCAGAGAAAGCAAAGAACTCGAAAAAAATCTTTTTCTGGATTCTTGAAACGACACGACTTCAATTCCCCATTTTCAGTGTAAACTCAGAACACTTCTCAAGGAAGATTACGATAGTTTTGAAAGACGTCATTTAGCCGTCAATCAGAAAAACCGAGATCGCCAATTCAAATCGGGCGCGCAGAAGAGACCGCAATCGATAGTTCAGGGAACGATTCCGTGAACGAGTCACGAACGGTAAGAGGAGACGCGGGTCGGAAGCAGAGTGTGACGAGAGCTGGCACATGGCGTGCACGGCTGTGCGGCGTGCGTAAGACAAGGGAGTGCAATCGTAAAGCATCGAGAAGTAAATGTGGGTTGAATTATTGATGGGTGACTAGACGATTACTAAGAGCAGGGGGGAAAAGTATTAAATTAAAGGCATTGTGATCCGAACGTCTATAAACGATAAATACTCCAGTGAAGTGAAAGCATGTGGTGGACGGATACACGTGGGCCATCAGCCATCTATGATGTCTATGAACAGTTCTGAGACAATGCTCCACCATAAGAATACCGCATTCATGCACCGATCTCAGAAATGTATGGTTAAGTAGCGGAGTACTGGATTCGGCACGGCAGCCACGCGGACAACACGCCGGCGGCAGAGCGAGGGTCTCATCAACTTCGCGGCGTCAAGGACACGAGCAGAGGCGGCTGTATTTCTGCGTCAGGAACACGGGAATCATCAGATAAGTAGCGGAATTTGCAATATTCGTGGAAATCGGGTGGAACTGTTACAGACGTACGTATCAGAGGGTACAATGAGGGAGAGAGTATAATAGTCCTTCACAAAGATACAAAGCAGGAAGAATAGATTATAACTGTGTAATGTTAGCTAATAAAAACAACACTGAATGTAGACTTAATGGGTAATAGAATATTGATATGTCATTATGTATTTGAGTGTGGGAGCTCCCAGATGGTTCAATATGTTCCACTAACATTGATGAGAAAAGATGTTAATTTATTGTCTTTATTCTGTGAATAAGTGAATGATTATAAAGGGGTAAATTGGCGGTTAATGAATTGCATGATAAAATTAGCAAAACCCAATGCCAACATCTTCCTGATTAAGGCGCTCCCCCTAGAATGATCCCTTGATCTTTAATCATTTCTGACAACAGCATATCTTGCTTTCAAAATTTTAATATGTTGTCAGTACTTGCTCGACCAATTTGTATCCCTTTTTCGTCGTATGTATCGACGCCGGTTTGCAATTCTCGCACTCGTCCGTCACGTTTCGATGCTCTTTTTGCAACCTGGAAGTCTAGTGCTTGACTTAATGCGTCAGCTAAGGTTTTCGGTCGTGCCAGTCTTAATGCCTGTTGGGTTTCTGCATCATGGAGCGTTTCAATAAAGCACCGGACGGCTGTGAGTTGCAGGGAACTTTCTGAGACATCAGGGCCCGAAAGGCGCACCAACCGAGAAATATCAGCTTCCAGTTCTTGAAAACTCTCTCCAGACTTCTGAACACGATTCCTTAGCTGGATAAAATACATGTCTTCCAGGTGTGCCTGCCCGTACCGTGTTTCGAGTCTCTTGACAATTTGCTCGAAGTTTGACTGTTCATCGGTCAGTATTGTCCCTAGAATATCAACGGCGTTACCACGCAAAGCCACAATCAGGGCCGTAACACAATCTGTCGCGGACCAGCCATTTACCGTTTCAGCAGCCTTGAATTGTTTCAAATAATTCGACCGTGAAGAAGTGCCATCAAAGGTCGGTGGTTTTACTCGTGCTTTTCCCAGTGGTTCCCGTACGGTGGCCACTCGTGCCATTTTCAGTGGTTCCTCTACGAAGTTTATATTTGATTTTTCCGTTGGGGGAGTAAAAACCTTCATCTTCTCTTGTAACAGATTTAGTAATTTTTCCTCATTCTTCAAAATTTTCTCATCTATCTTCTCAATTTTCTCTTCCATTTCTTTACGCATCAATTTATTATTCTGCGTTATCTTCTGTTCCAGATTTTCTTCCAAAACTATGTAATTTTCTGTCAATTCCTCTTTGAAGATTCTAGAATTTTCTTTCAGTTTCTCTTTTAAAATTCTGGAATTTTCTGATATCTTTGCTTCTAAATTTCTGGAATTTTCTGTTAACTTTCCTTCCAATATTTTGGATAGGTCCGAAAAGTTCCCCGTTGTCCCGAAGAGAAAATTCTCTGGATCCTCGCCCGCTGCCTTCATTGCGTTAGCAAGACGATCTTGTAATATTGCTTTCGTTCCGGAAGTGTCTTTTTCCCTCTCTTCTCCTTCTTCAACTCCCGTCACTTTCAGATCCCGTAAGATTTTTCTGAAACTCAACTTGATTAAAGTTTTAATTCACCACACGTTACTATTTTGAACCCACACCTAACACCAATTGTTACGATTCTAGGCTGGTGAATTAATACTCTGGTATTATTTTAACAAAAACGTTTATTTTGCTTCTTAACATAATAACTGAAAACACTTGATTATTCTTTATACGTCACACTTCTCTTGATTATTTATTTACACTGTTCACTTCTCTTACACTGTCGCACAGTCCTAAGCACTGACCACAGTTCGATGCACTGGCCACTTCACTGACTACAGTTCGATCCACTGGCCACTTCATTGACCACAGATCGATGCACTGGCCACAGTCCACTGCACTGACCACCTTTCTCTTAAGGTTCCTTTACGCTAAGGTCTAAATTTAATTTAAAAATTGTGCTGTTTTTAAGAAAAAATTGATTCTCAGTGATGATGAGTTAACATGAACTCGGCGAGAAGGTTTATCATTTTCTTGACCATTGTGGCAGCCAACGTAAAGAAAATAAAAATTGTCTATATTTGAAAGAAACTTTCGAAAAAATACTCATACTTATGAAAAAAATTTTCAACCCTCGAAAAATGAGTATTCAACAAAAATGACATCTCTTAAACGTCCAACAACTATCCAACAACAAAATTTAATCAAAAACAATGGAGCCATTTTTTGAAAATATGGAAAATGTCCCAGGGACTTCTTGTAATATACCTCCTAGAATTGAAATATCGGTTTCAAACTCAAGGGGCCGCGACATCAGCCAGATCGATTAAGGAATATTAGTTTTTGAGAAAATCGTCTTAACAGGTTAGCAGCTCGCTTTGTTTACAGGCGAAAGGACAGACGATTTGCCGTCAATCGATTTTTCGCTCGATCAAGGATCCACAAAACATGGATTCTGGCTACATCACATGTTATAGGATATAACCCCCCCTAAATTTCGCAACTGAATTTAAACTTAATGTAGTTGTTTGTTCCTCCCTAGCAATAGGAGATGATGTTGGGGAACGTAAAAATAAATAATCAGAAATCTTTGAGAGGTCGAAGTAAGCAGACCTGCTCAGCAGATCCACGGCGCTATAGTATATGGTCTGAGGATAGTTTCTAAACTTACATAACTACTAGATGTACTAGAGCATAAATAATACACAAGTGTGTTGTTCACAAAGAGGTTTGATTTCTGGGGAAAAGTTGACTGGTGGCCAGCCGACCCATGACTGACCTTGGCAACGCTAACGATTGCGACGCTAGTCTGTTATAAATTTGGTGGCAGCGGCGCAACGTGCCTAACACAACGGCATATGTGTATCACAGTAGGCTGATCCAGAGAAACTTTGACTTTTGAGTTTTCTGGAAGAAGATTGTGGTACGTGACCCGAACATTTGAGTGGTGTGTCCTGAGGTGTCGTGCGGCAATCGGAAATCGAAGACTTCATTCATGACGAAATTACAAGAATCCGTAAATTGAAAACGTTATCTAGAAAATTGAAAATTTAAAAATGTGTGTCATTAAATTTTAAAAAATTTAATCTGACAAGAGTAATTATTTAAATACTTTTAACGACAGATCTCGTTAATTAAACCAAAGATGTTGAAGGAATTTTTTTACGAAAGCGTCTATTGCTTGGAGCATTGAACATTTCTCACTTTACGTAGGATAGAATTTGCAATAACAACCATGAAGAGGAGGAATGGTGTAATAAATTTATAGAAAAAGAGGAAAAAGAACAGAAAATGTTAAGAATGGCAGCAAACGAGGAAAAAGAACAGGAAATGTTGAGAATAGCAGTAAAAGAGGAAAGAAAAACGTTACTAGTAAAAGAATTGGCAAAGATTAACGCAAATAAAGAGGTAGAATTAGCAAAGGTACAAGTTGAAGCATCTAATAGACAAATTCAAAATGTGGTGTTTGTAGAGTCGGAAAAAGAGCATGTTAAGAATATTAAACTTCATTTAATGCGAAATTTTAAGGTCAGAAAGTAAGTAATGATATAGAATTGTATGCACAATTTTTTTTTAATATTTGCAAGGGCAGAAAATTTAGATCACCAACATTGAGTACGATATTTAATGTCTTATTGCCAATAGCCAAAACAGAATATTTAATTCGTGAATTGGAAGTTGATATAAATTACGAGTAGGTCATGGAGGAATTCAAACAGGAGGGGAAACTCGTGTAGCACCATCTACAATAAGGTACAGGAGTTAAATTGACAACACTGCACTCTGCGGCCAGAATGGGTACTACTTGAGCCTTGAAGCAGCTGGCTCAGAGGCACAATACTCCTTTTTGGACAATCCAATATCGATAATAACCTCCATAATATTACCTACTTCGCTTCGTACGCCTATTTAAAAAATAACTAGTTGAGCAAAGGAAGGATCATTTGGCAATTATAAAAAGCAAACTTTTTTCGGAAAATTTTTCATAAAATAAATTCTGAAAACGATCTTACATGATCATAGAGCCATACAACATAGATACAGAAGAATAATCTTGTATTTTAGACATTACATTACTATTAATTGCACACACACTACATTATTGAAACAACTCTTGACATACAAATTTACGTATATGTGTCAATACAATTATAATTTTTCTCCAAACAACTTTTAAGGTGTTATACTAATAATTTCAGAGTTATTGACACTATATGGAAGAAAATATACATACCCGTCAATAATAGCATATCATTTCGTTCATTGTAAAATTGCAATATGTTCAAAACACAGCATTTCAATAACTGTAAATGATAGCGTCAAAATATCTGTCGAATTACGTTTCTGACTTAATATACTTTATACTAATGTCTCACTATCCATTATATCAATGTGTTTTTTCAACAATGTGTGAAACGTCCTTCCAGAAAGACGTCAGGGTTAACTGAGTTAATAAAATCTAATATAATTGCCGACGAGGATTAAAGAAAATAAGAAAACATCGCGAAAAATATATCTGCCACAAACACATGACGGACATGATAGGTAATAAAGATGAGGCAGCACAAATGCGCTTTATAGGGCCAACAATTGAACTCGTAGGACCTTTTGATGTTAATGCATCGAGGTCAAATTATCAAGAAAGACTAGAATACTTTTTTGAAGAGAATAATGTCACTAATGAAAATAAAATTAGCGGTGCTACAGAATGTCACAGATTTTCTCGTAGTAAAGTTTTCTAATTTCCTTGGTGTCGACTGGTACTGTACAGCCTTGCCACTTCTTGCCGGCTGCCATCTATCGTAGAGTAAACTTGTAAAAAAAATTCTCAAGTTTTGGGTTTCCAAATAGTAGAACCGAAATATTATTTTAAGAATATTAAAAAAGGCTAAAACCTCGTCTTAAATAGCAAATTTCATTAAAAAAGGCGCCGTTTTTAAGAAAATGGCGTTACTATAAATGAAAAATTTGAAGCTATTTTTCTCAGGAATCTATTTAATTTTCGAAACACTTCATTTGAACTTTTTAAAGACCTTCCTCTCGCAAATTCAATAATATATACAAATCCATTGAAATGTGCATATTAACGCTGTGAAAGCTATTTCAAAAACATTACATTTGTATAATTTTTGAAAAAACAAAAGAATACACCAAAATTAACTTCACATCATATTAAACAGTTCCATTGCCACTATCCTATGCAAAAGTTTGAAGAAAAAAAATAGAGCCATTTTTGATAAAATGGCGTTTGACCGTTTCTGAAAATGGGAAATTTTGAATTTATTTTAACAAAAAAAAAGTTGAGTTTTCGAGGAACTTTAAATGACATTATTTAAAGCACACATACTCGTAAATCTAATAATGTGAAGAAATCGCATCTAATGTAAATATTACGGACGTGAGAGACAAGTCAAAAAATTACATTTTTGTACTTTTTTGGAAAAGCATAATAATAGAGCAATATGCCATCTATGCCATCAGATAGGGTACATTTGGTACTACCCCTACCAAAAATTTAAAGAAAAAGTTAGGAGCCGTTTTTGAAAAATTCTGTTTTTTGTTATTTTTTTAAATTGTAAATATTGCACGCACTATTGCATGAAAACTTCTGATGTTTTTAAAAAATTACATAACCTTATTGAAAGAACTATTTATGAACAACACATTGCATTTGTAGGAAAAATCTCTATCTTCAATTTTATAGTTGTAAAAAGACGCCGAAAAGAAATTACACTTTTGCAATTTTCGAAAATTCAGAGATATCCGTAAAAATGGGATCTATGCCCCCTTTATAAGTGTATTTTACTCTTTTCATATCAGAAATTTAAAGAAAAAATTTGGAGCCGTGTTTGAGAAAATTTTCAAAATGTCCGGGGAGCTTCTCGTGTCCGTCTGTGAACACTACTAGTGCCTAAACCATTCGTTCGATATTTTCCAAATTGAAGAATCCTCTAACTTTACAAAGTACGCCCAAATTTTAAAGAATATTTTTCAAAATTTCAAAACTTGAACTAGAGCCAGATGGACAGAAGATTCTTCAATTTGGTGAAGATCGTAGGTTTAGGGGCTACGAGTGTTCACAGACGGACGGACGGACGGACGGACGTTTTGCTTCCAATTAGTTTTTCGGCATCAAGGACCCAAATAACAGGGATTCTGGCTTCACCTCGTGTTAGAGGATTGTTTCTTATAATTTAGCAACTGGTTTTATGCACTTTTTCGCCACCAAAGCTCGGCAATGAATTTTTTTCCGCCGAAAATCCGCCGTTTTTTCGAGCATTACATAACTTTCTCTATACTACATATATTACTCGGTATACGAGAAAGAAAACAATTTTGGTGAGATTGGATCTCCTCGTTTTACTCCCTTAGTAAGTTTAAATGTCTCTCCTGTTGTTTCTATCCTGTCTTTGCCCCAACTGTTTCTATAGACAAAAACAGCTTCAATTTATCACAACGTATCACATTTTGTTTTATTAATGGACTTCAATGCGACGTTTCAAAATCATCCCTTGATTTCTTCTTCAGGCTAATACAACATACAGACAAAATGCAATATGCTACAACCATTGCTTAAATTTATAATTACATTTATAAAATAACCTCATAACAATAATATAAAAATTACTAAAATTCACAGTAAAAAAACAAACTACATAATTCATCATTATAATAAAATGTCAACATAATACCTTTGTCAACATAATACAACATCCAAATAAAAGTACATTAAAAACTAGTTTTCCCCATCACACAGGCAGGGTGGTGGGATACTAATAACTTGGAAACCATTAACCTCGCATAATACAGTCTACTTCCAAAGAACATGCACTCGATGTTTCACTCAGTGATTGTACAATACTATCATAACATCTTGTAAAATTATTTGACTATCATGGAATTTACAGTTTTATTATTTTTTATATGTAAAGTTTCTAAAATACACCTGTTCTTCTTATTCTGTTCTATACATAAAATCTCAGTATTATCAAAATCAAACCGATGTTGAGTACTAATGACATGATTGGAAACCGAATTATAATTATGACTACATTTTTTATATTGTTTTTTGTGTTCACTAAGTCGTGTTTTTAATTTTCATGATTCATGATTTTCATGATTTCATAATTTTCTATTTCTTGTAAAAATAGAGTAAAATACACTTATATCGGTGCTATTTTCACGGTTAACTCTGAATTTTCGAAAATTACAAAAGTGTGATTTTTTTCGACGTCTTCCTACAACTGTAAAATTGAAGATAGACTTTTTTCCTTCAAATGAAATTTGTTGTCCATAAACAGTTCTTTCAACAAGGTCATGTAATTTTTTTTTAAATTAGTATTTTTCTACAATAGTGCGTGAAATATTTGCAGTTTAAAAAAATAACAAAACCCAGAATTTTTAAAACCACTCCAAATTTTTCCAAAAAAAAATTAGTATAGTACCAAATGCACCCTATCCAATGGCGTAGACGCAATATTGCTCTATTCTTTTGTTGTTTTCAAAAATTACAAAATTGTAATTTTTCGTCTTGTCTCTTACGTCGGTAACATTTACATTAGATGCGATTTCTTCACAGTATTATATTGTGAGTACATGAACTTTAAATAATGTCAAATAAAGTTTCTCAAAAACTCAACAATTTTTCTGTGAAAGTGAGCTCAAAATTCCGCGCTTTCAGAAACTTTCAAACGCTATTTTCTCAAAAATGGCTTCACATATTTTCTTCAAACTATTGTAACGGATAGTGGTAATGTCATTGTTTAATATTCCGTAAAGTGATTTTTGGTTTATTCATTTGTTATTTTTTTTAATTACACATTTTTTTAAAATGTCTCACGCCGTTAATATGCTCATTTCCATCAGCTTGTATACATTATTGTATTTGTGAGTGGATGTGCTTCAAATGACTTGAAATAAAGTTTTTCGAAAAGTGAATAGATTCCAGTGAAGATCTTCAAATTTCGCATTTACAGTAATGCTTAATCGCCAATTTCTTAAACATTTCTTCAAATTTTTCAATGGAAATTTCTATTTAGGACGAGGTTTTACTCGTCTTTAATATTCTTGATATAATATTGCGGTTCTATTAAGAAATCAAATTTTGGGGTACTGTACATGAAGCCTCCCTAACATTTTCAAAATTTGCTCCCAAAACGGCTCGAATTTTTATCTTTAAATTTCTTGTGATAATAGAGTTTAATACACTGATTAATACACAAATGAAATTTTTTAAAGCTCTCGCAGTTAATGGCACATTTCCAGCAATTTGTATACATTATTGCATTTGTGAGTGGAAGAGCTTCAAATAATTTAAAATGAAGTTTTTCGTTCATTCAATTGATTCCTGTGAAAAGAGCTTCATTTTTTTCTTTTATAGCAGTGGCGAATTCTCCGATACACCGCATATACCGCCGGTATACCTAATAATTCGAAGTGTATAAGAAATATTTTATAAGTTTGGTAATCCTCTAAAAAGTTATTGAGATTTTGAAAGCTTTTAAACAGATACGAAGAAATAAGTCCTCCGAGAGCCAGTCAGTCTTCCGCATCCATAAGGGCTATGAAGTGCGTGAGAGTGAGACATTTCAAACAGTTCTTCACGCTATCCAGAGAATTCGCTAGCGAAAGCGAATGCGCCGCATGGCAGCGGCAATTAACCATGGCTTAACCATTCTGTTTCAAGGGGAGAAAGGAGGATGAGCATCTGGGCGGTCAGTAGGCACAGCAAAATATTGCGCTAAACATTCACACATGTAATAATTTCAAATTTTTATCTGATCCCCCAACAGAGATTTTAAAGGCAAAAAACGGGAAATATTGCGTGCAGATTAAATGTAAAAGGTCCGCCATGACCCTTCCCTTTGTAAGAAACTCAAAATCAACAAACCAATGATTATGAATTAACTATGTTCTAATTTTGTACTCGATTATAAACAAATAAAAAACCGCAATATTTCTCGTTTTTGGACTGTAATATCTCTGTTGGGAGACCAGATAAAATTTTGAAATTATTACACCGAATCGATCACTGTAGTACCAAACCATACTATAAAATTGAACTTTGAGATTTGATTAAAAATGGGTTTAAAAAATCGAAAATTTACACGGAAAGTACATAAATGACACCAGTTTTTAATTGTTTATAATCGAGCACAAAATTATTTATTGTAGTACAAAATTAGTACATAAGTAGAGAATTATGGGCTACATGATTTTGAGTTAATGACAAAGGGAGGTGTCATGGCGGACACTTTTCATTTAAGCTGCACACAATATTTTCCTTTTTTTGCCTTTAATATCTCTGTTCGGGGACCAGATATAATTTTGAAATTAGTACACGAGAAAGATCACTGAAGTACCAAAGTATAGTAGAAATTTCAACTTTGATATCTGATTTGAAATAAATTTTTTAAATCGTATCTAGACGCGAAAAGTACATTTTTGAATCTGGTGTTTTAATGGTTTATAATCGAGTACAAAATGATTTATTGTAATACAAAATTAGTACATAATTAATAGATATTTATTGAATAGTTGATTTTGAGATTCTTACAAAGGGAATTGTCATGGTGGACACTTTTCTTTTAGGCTGCACGCAATATTTCCCATTATTTGCCACCAATATCTCTGTTGGTGGACCACATAACATTTTGAAATTAATACGCGAGGGAGATCACTAGAGTACCAAACTATAGTAGATATTTCAACTTTAAAATCTGATTAGAAATGGGCTTTAAATAAATTGTAAATATACGTGAAAATTGCGTTTTTGCAACAGCTTTTTTAATTGTTTATAATCGAGTACAAAATTATTAACTGTGGTACAAAATTAGTACATAATTTGTATATAATTATGAGCTAGTTAATTTTTAATTGGTGAAAAGTGGGAGTGCCAGCATGACGTCAAGCTGGCACCCGCACTTTTGGAAGTAGTTGTTTAGCGGTTTGTAATTTAGTATAATTTTTTTTATTTCGGTACAAAATTAGTACAAAGTTATAGGCTAGTAGTTGTTGGGTGCCACCTTGACCTAGGTGTACACCCGATCGCACCCGAGCTCCCCGCACACACCGATGCTAGGCAAGCACGCGCATTTCACAACTGCAAGTGGAAAACGACACAACGCTTTCAATAGATTAGAAGAGTTATGTTATAAATAAAGTAAGATTTATTTTCTACGACAAATAAAGTATTTTTCTAAGTTACAAGGTACGCAGTGTGTACCTTGCGTACACGAAGGACACGCCACAGGAGGAGAAGTATATTCTGTGCATGTTTTCTGAAATTCTAGGATCACTACCCTAAACCATAATCAAGTTGAATTCTGACTACAGAAGGAAATGAGCGGATTTGGCAAGAATGATTAAGAAAATATTCGCCAAGTATATATTCCAAACGAATTGCCCATTGTTGCTTTAGCTACGCCCCGTTGGCTGTAATCAAGGCTCGATGTAATCAAGGCAAACTTGCATGAAGTTATTTCTGCTGTATAATGTGGTTTAAATACTGCATTAGTCAAATGTATTCCCGTTTGTTTCATTTGTAAAAGTAAGAAATGATTGCTGCTCCTGACAATCGAAATGAATGGAGACAGACCGCATGCGCTTTGTTTGAATTAGTTGAATTGTACGTTTCCAAATAATAGCTGAGGAAGTAGGGCAGAAATTGAAATATTTCAATATTATGTAACCGTTTCAAATAGTGCGAGAAAGGATGTGCTGTTGAAGAACCACTAGTTAATTTCTAGCCAGTATAGAGAAAGTATTGTAATGCTGGAGGGGAGGGGGGAATGGCAAATTTTCAACAGAAAAACTCTAATTGTAGGACCCTGGTAACGAATTGTAGATGACTCTTGTTCCTATATATAGTAAATCACTTCCTCTAACACGTTGTGTATTCACAATCCATGTTTTTTTGGGTCTTTGATATCGAGAATTGAAACTTTTTTGAGCGACATCCTACAACTACAATTATGAACATAATTTTTTTTCTTAGTTTCAAGTTCAATTTTCGAAAATATGAGTATTTTTCCGCAATTTTGGGTGAAACAAGCAATTTTTAAATTTTAAATAACCATTTTCTCAGAAACGGTTGCAATATTTTTCTTTATATATTTTATACATATGTTAAATAAAGTGGTGCTGGTTCCCCTTTCGGTGCACTCTCTGTATTTTCGAAAATTAGAAAGATTTGAAATGGTCAATTCGAATTTCCCGCGCTTCGTTTGACGCGCTGGCAGTTCGCAAAATCATAACAACGTAACTTCAAATTATATTAAAATACTTCTAATTTTTTCCGAGCGTGACGATCGTATAATATAGATAATAAACTTTCGAAAGAAAATAAATTCAAGGAAGATAATAAATTTACCGCAGAACTAACAAATACATTTCTTTTATTTCAGAAGTTTTACTCGCTGATTATGTTATTCAGAAATTGTTAGCTCAGAAGTAATCAAGGCAAACTTTTATGAAATATTATGTATACAAATACGTACAATGTATAGAAATGTATAATAAACACTAAAAACGTAACAAAACTGTTGCAGTCATTTTCAAAGTAAATTTAAAGTCAAGGTGATTTAAAGGAGGGGAAAATGTTTATTTTTTAATTTTTTTAACTACAGCCCAGCTGTCGGAAAAAATCTGAAAAAAATTTACCACAACTTGTGTTTTAAGAGGAACGGAGATTTTTTCAAGCCCACTCCGTGTTTCTAAGGCACAATAAAAATTATTTTTTGTTAATTTTTTTTCCAAAATATTTTTTGTGTTTGAATTTGGGTCTGAGAAAATATTAAAAAACATTTTTCTGATAGTACAAATTGTCTTAGTATTTATCAGATTTTTCAGTCAGAAAAAATAGTGTTTAGTTGCCAAAAAAACATTAAAATTAAAATAACACGTTTTTGGCAATGGAGGGGTGTGAGTGGTGAGACAGGGGGTTAAGAAACGTTTCAAAAATACTATTTTTATGTTAAAATTATCATGTAACCGCTCATACGTCATTTGGTGTAGGGGAACTTTTTACCATCTTATCCGGGGCATCCTTTATTCACGTGTGTTTCATTTGTAAAAGTTAGTAAGGACTTCTGTTACTGGCTATCGAAATAACCGTAGATCCGTACCACAGGCGCTTCATTTGAATGGGTTAATTGGAGTTTACAATTTTGCCATACTAAAAACAATTATATATTTCAATATTACGTAACTATTTCTAATAATGAGAGAAAGTACGTGCTGTTATAACACCTCTAGTTTCTTTGGAAGTGAAAATATCTCCAATTGAGGAGACAATCCGCCACTGAAATCTGAAATATTGAAATACGTATTCTCAACAAACGTTAAATATCAGAGTTGTGTAACACAAATATGTTTTATATTATTACAATTAAAGAATAACCTTTCAACTTTCAACAATATCATGGGCACATGAGAGATATTTTCTTGGCGTTCTTCATTGGCGAATAGTTGCAATGAAGGCAAAGCGAAGGCACATATAAAGGCAAAGCGCACAATAATTTACATTGCATAACAATAACTTTAACTCTTGACGTCAATGATTGTTTTCCATTTCCTTCAATGAAGGGGTCGTTCTAAACTGAACTGAACACGGATACCATCAGAGAGTTCCTGAGGCCCGGCCTGGGGTCATTTCTGAGCGAAGTGCGTGATAGAGCAGACGCACTGACGCGAGCCGCCGCCGCCGCTGCCGCTGGGCGCCCGGCGCGGCGGGCGGCGAGCGGCGGCGGCGGCGGCGGCGGCGGCGGCGGCGGCGGCGCGCGCGCGCGGGGAGAGGGATAATTTCTACTTTCAAGGTCCCGGCCTGTCTGGGTCGGTGGGTCGGAAAGAAGCAAGCCGAGGAGGCATACACACACACACGCACACTCACGCGCATTGGCTCTGCGACGGCGTGCAGCGCGGCGCAAGACGTGCTGTACTTGCAGGAGGTCTTGCCCCCCACCACCGCGCCCCGCCGCCGCCGCCGCCGCCGCCGTGCCCGGGCCGACCGCGCCAGCCCCCCGCGCCCGCGCCCGTCGCCTTCCACCCACCGCCGCGCCGCGCCGCGCCGCCCAAGCAAAAATTCATGTCTAGCTTCATGACCTTCACCAACCAGGAAAAATTCGTTGCCCACACAAGTCACTGGCGCAACGATCGACGACTAACAAACCGTTTTGTTTGCGAAGTTTCCAAACGGCCAACAATTCGGTGCTTTTGATCAATTCGTTGTATATACGTTTTCAAATCATAGCACTTCTGTGCTACTTTATCCGTGGTGTGAAACGTTCTGGAATAAAATGTCTATTCTCTCCCTACTTTAGGCCAAGGATTCTCTAGCAGGACGATTCTCAAAATATCAAGGAAAACTAGAATAAGAACAAAGTCATTAATAAATAACGATTCCTACAATTTGAGGCAAATCATTTTGGAATATCTGATGTTGTAATATGAATGTATTACATTTTATTATGCTCGCATACATTAGTGGCACTAATATTTCAGATGTATTATCTTTCGAATCTCGGCTATGATGAATTCAATAAATTATTGCTCCCATGAAGTGAATAATTGTCATGTTCCTTTAAAGTAAGTGATTTTTACTTAAATGTCACGTACAATTAATAGAAACAATATCTTCAGAAAATGGGAAAAGCAATAAAAAAGAGTACAAACACGGGGACAAATCATGCCATTTAACAATATGTACCTCTCTAAAGTGTTGAATTTTATATTCGCTGCATTATATAAAAAATCCAACATGCTTTAAAACAAAATATACGGAATACCTGCAAGTATTAGAAATCAATCGTTCAAACTGGGAGCGGTGGCTCAGTGTATCAACTGATGTCACTGCAGCGCCTCTGACCGAGTCTTAGATTACAGTCCCAACGGCGGCAGAATTTTCAACACTAGGATTTCAGCTAGGTCGAATCTGTCGCTGTCTGGAGGAGAATTCTAGCGGCTGGCCGCTCTGATCGGTTGTTTTCCGTGGTTTCTCCGATCAACACCAGGCGAATGCCGGAGCAGTACCCTAACAAACCGGCCATTGTCCGGCGCGATCTTTCCTTCCCCTTCTTTGTCCTATCATCACCCTGCACACACACATGCACTACACTACCACACATGTCGGGAGATCGGTCGGTGGGAGGTACTTGAACTTGCCCCGCTGGTGGGAGGTACCTGGTTGGAGGAAGCCCGCTAGTCGACGGTAGGTCGGCGCCGGATCTCGCCATCCAGTGGGGGCAGATCACCGCCACCTCCCGATGAAAAAACACGC
The DNA here is from genome assembly GCA_011170035.1 of Teleogryllus occipitalis. NCBI lineage: Eukaryota > Metazoa > Arthropoda > Insecta > Orthoptera > Gryllidae > Teleogryllus > Teleogryllus occipitalis. The sequence goes on along the minus strand of BLKR01003014.1, from coordinate 69,172 downwards.
TCTACACTTACGGGACTCATAACCTCAGTAGTTGACGCGCCCGGAATCACCAACAATTAATCGTACAATACACCTTAAGTAACAATACTCCCTAAAGAAAATAATAAAATTATTACCATTTTGATATAAAAATTAGGGGTTAATCAGAATAATCCTCGGACAAAGTTGAAGTCATATTTATTGAACCAGTGCAAGATTTTAAGTTTATATCAAATTCAATTCAAATCAATTTATATCAAAATTAAATATCAAAGCTAGTTTTTATTCGCAAACTTGCAATGTACACATAAAACATGTATTCATTATCATTTTCAAATATTTTAGGGCATTTCGCGGTGAACTCTAGAGTACTGTCTTCTGAAATAGCTAATAATTACAAGGATTTTGGAATTACTGTTTTTACACCAGTCTAACGTGCAATGGTGTATTATAGAATATTTGAATAACTATGTAATGCAACGTCTTGCTTCAAGGTGCAGTATTTGCAAACTTATAATTACAGTCATTTTTAAATTGAAACAAATTTCAATGGTTTGGGTAAGTGATAATCCACCACGTGAAAACAAAAAATAATGACTCCTTTTAATTATGTAAGCTTTTTCTGAAACTTTCTAATTACTGTCTTTTTGAAATATGCAGTGATACTGTATATTTGAAGGCTTACCATTGCCTATAATAACATAAAAGAATGTTTCCATATTATAAACAAATTATTTTCATTTAAAATGTAATTAATAATTTATAAAATTGATAACAATCGATATATTTAGCTGGTAAGTAGAGCGACATTCAAAAACAGACCAAAGAAGCATACAAGAAATATAAAAGCACAAATATTCGTTGAAAAAAAATCGTCCATAACATTTCGAAAAAAAGTAAGTCAGAAAAGACAAGTGAGCAAGACATTTCAAACAATATTCTGGAAATTTATAAGAAAGAAAAGTTCGATATTTGGTCTCTTTGATACCAGAAAAATGCGCAAGTAGCTTCTGATAGTATCATGGGCTGCAAGTTTGCCGGTGCCGACCTGGAGTGGCGTGCTGTGACCTCTAGCGGTGTATGCGAGAACTATTCGCGGGGCGCAAGCAGAACCCGAGCGGCACCTGGCGGCGCGCGCCAGTTCGAACGCACGCACCGCTCGGCACGTTACATCGGACACACAGAAGAACTTCAGGAAAGTTGCGATAGAAAACTAAAACTACAAGGAATAGCGAAAACCTTCAAAAATTGTTTCATGTCATTCAGTACTTTACAACACCAATGAAATGAGGAACGTGTACACATTCTCAAACATTATAATCTCATTGTAAACATAGAGTTACTGAACATTTTTTCTGAAAATGCTACTTTTCAAGTTTCATTTGTAATGCAGTGGTACAATGCAGTTTTACGTAAAAACGTATTTATTTATTTATTTTACGTGAACAGTTAAAAACTGCGTATGACGTGCTATGGGGAAAAGTGAATTGTGTGCACATTTTCAAAATTCTGTGATCCCTACACTAAGTCATATACTACTTAAATTTTGAATTTTGTTTGATACTTTTCAAGTTCGGCATTTGTAATGTTGCAGTGGTAAGGCAGGACATTTTTTATGCAGTTTTACGTAAAAACGTAATTCATCACGTACAACTACAAACACTGAAAATTGTTGTAAAGGGGCATTGGTGGCAAGCGATTACTGGACATTTACGTTTATACACACTCACTCATCTTTGCATTTAAAAGTACACAATTTTCGAACTAGAAAGCTCGCATTCTTCGCTTCGCTAACTATAATCTCACGAAACGTCAGCTGATCAATTGCCAACGCACGCTGCATTCCATCTACCCAATGTAGTTGGGCTTGAAAGCGACATAATGACAAATCACGGATAAGCAGATAAGCTTTCGTGGATTGATTAGTGATTCCGGGTGCACCAACTGTAGTGTGATCTTCTCCCACTGGCTAGCGAGACACGGCGTCCACCTGTCAGCTTGTGGGGATTTCCCTCAACCAGGTATCTACCACCAGCGTTGTAACGCCCCAGCCGGGACAACCGCTAGGCTCTGGTCGACTGGTCACCCGTCATGTGTGGTTCTGCATGTGAATGTGTGTAAGTATGGGGTGAAGAAAGGTCAAGGGAAAGAAAAGAAAGATCGTGCGCGGTCCGAGGCCCGTTTTTAGGATACTGCACCGGCATTCGCCTGGTATTGAACGAAGAAACCACCGAGAGAGATGGATCAGAGCATCAACTGGTGTCATTGCAGTGCCTCTGACCGGGAGGTCCTAGTTTTGAGTCCCCACAGTGGCAGCATTTTCGACGCTAGGTCGAGTTCTGTCTATAAGAGAATTCTAGCAGCTGGCTGTTCTGATCGGTATTTTCCCGTGATTTTTCCGATCAGCACAAGGCGAATGCTGGAACAGAACCCAAACAACCGGGCCATGGATCGCGCGCAATCTTCCCTTATTCCTTGTCCTATCCTTACTCCTTACTTACGCACACTTACATGCACTACTACCACTACCGCACATGCCGGGAGACTGGTGGGGAGCATAGATCTTGTCCCAGTTGTGACAGAGTCCCGCTGGTGAGAAATACCTGGTTCTGGAAACACTCCGCTTGCCAACAAGAAGGTCGGCGCCGAATCGCAACATACAGCGGGGGAAGATCACCGCCATCTCCGGAAGAAAAGTATGCATTACACTTACGGAACGAACGACCTAAGATCCTTCAGGCGACTGAACTCACTAATGAATCAAAATAAATCTGAGAAAACACGGAAAAGTATGGATCACCACAGCCGGCCGCGGCGCACTGCGATATCAGTTGATGCTCCTAGTCCCCTTTGCCGGGGATAATTCGAGTGTTTCATATTTTACTTTCTCGTATACGTACGTGTACACGGAGAAATATAAGTAGTATAGAGAAAATTATGTAATTCTACAGACGGACGGACGTTTTGCTTTCAATTTGTTTTTCGGCATCAAGGACCCACAAAACTGGGATTCTGACAGCACCACGTGTTAGAGGATTTTTTTTCTCTTAATTTAGCAACTGGATTTATCCACTTTCTTATTTTTACGCCGAAAATCCGCCGTTTTTTCGTGCAGCATTACAAAACTTTCTCTATACTACGTATATTACTCCGTATTACTTACGTACGTGTACGAGAAAGTAAAAAGTGTTTTTAGGGTGACCACAGCTGGCCAGGGAATGGAGCTTTATCGTAAAGACAGTCCACACCTAGGAAAATGGAAAAGTTTCTAGCGAGAATGTCTGTTCCATTCCGTAGCACCTCTAGTTACTTTCTCGTATCCATACGTTTATACGGAGTAATATACGTACTATAGAGAAAGTTATGTAATGCTGCGGAAAATATATTTCGAGATTGCAATGAAAATTCACGTTTTGGGGCACCCTGATACCGAAAAAGGGTTTTTTTTAAACGTCCGTCTATCCGTCTGCTTGTCTGCCCGTCCGTCCGTCCGTCTGTGAACGCTACTAGCGCCTAACCCATGCGTAGAATTTTTTCCAAATTGAAGAAACCTTTCCCATCTGGCTCTAGTTGAAGCTTTGAAAATTTGAAGAACATTCTTTAAAATTTGGGGATACATTATATGAAGCCCCCCAGACATATTCAAAATTTTCTCAATACTTTTTTCTTTTTTGTAAGAATGGAGTAAAATACACTTATAAATGTGGCATAGGTCTGATTTACTCTGTTAACTCTAAATTTTCGAAAATTGTCAAAGTTTGAATTTTTTGCCTTTTTTCTACGACAATAAAATTCAAGAATATTTTTCCTTCAAATGAAATTTGTTATACATTAATAGTTCTTTTATTAAGGTAGTGTAGAATGTTTTTGAAAATTTTAGTGTTTTTTCGTGCATAGTGCGTGCAGTATTTGTATTTTTAAAAAATTAATAAAAACAAGATTTTTTTAATGGTCTCCAAAATGTTTCATTAAATTTTTCGCAGGAGTAGTGGCAAACGAACCCTATACGATGACATAAATCCCATATTGCTCTATTCTTTGAGAAAATTACATAAATGTATTTTTACTTCTCTCACGTCGGTAATATTTACATTAGACGCAATTTCTTCTCATTACTATATTTATTAGTACATGTACTATAAATATTGTCATATAAATATTCTCGAAAATTCAATAGTTTTCTGTTAAATGAGCTCAAATTTTCACATTTTCAGAAACGCTCAAACGCGATTTTCTCAAAAATGAATCAATTTTTTTCTTCAAACTTGTCCAACGAATAGAACTAATTGCACCGTGTAATCATTTCTGAAATTAAAACAAAAATTGACAAGGAGAGAAAAATAAAGTAATTGTGAGTGATTGATGAAGTTGAATGATCAAATAAAAAAACATGTTTCTTGCTTTATATAATGTATCCTTGTTAAATAAAGATGTAATTACACGTGATAAATATATTGAAATATACAAATTAATGAACATTTTTAAAAGTAAAATTATCAATAAAACGTTGATTCATCTTATTACAATACGAAATTGAAAAATTATCAAACAAGGCTCTTAAGTTGAAATTGATAACCAATTGAATATTGTAACACGTTTCCCCTATGTTATGATTTGAATATCATAGAAAGTTAGACGCAATTTGTCAAAATTCCAGTGAACTATAATTTTTGCTTAAATTTGACTCCTTGTCCTGCGAAAGATGACATCTGACAGTTCTTTTCCCATGGGATTTTTCTAATACTATTTGCAGTATGCAAATTACTATTTTTGGTATTAATGAAGCAGGGCTTGATTTCTGCCGGAACACGACGGAACGGCGTTCCTGTACCTCGGGAATATTTATTAAATTATATTATTTATAAATGATTATTACATTAATAATTAATTTGAGGAGCGTTGCGGCATCTAAATTTTTAAAAATAAAGCACTGGATATATGTATCATAATAACTCTTCTTACGACACTGATCTCAGTTTCGTCAAGTTTGACTTTAGATAATCAAAGTGAATGGTCTAAGTTTACCCACCTAAATAAAGTTTATCTTACTGTACATACTATTTAAACAGCTCCAACAGCACGTACTTTCACGTCTTATTTGTAATAGCTATGCAATATACAATACGGACTACGTTAACTTGCAAAAAAAAATATTTCAGCGGCAATTATTTTCTTCTGGCTGGTATTCGATCTCGGTCCTTAAAATTGGCATGCCTGACACGTTTCCCCTACACCAACAGCAACACAGCTGAGCTTCCTCCTTCCCGGCGCAAAAAGAAGTGAAACATTTGCATTTGCAGTTCTTAAAAATGCAGTGTTCGATTTACTTTAATTCAAGATCTAGTTTCAAAAACAGAATTCATGATGGAAAAAATCTCTTAAATCTATTGCGTCAATATTGTTTTTCGACAATGTTAATAGTTGTTTGTAATTTTCGAAAATTCGGATTGTTCGCCCAAAATTGGTTGTACAACCGGTTGACTACATCCACCCGTTTCCATGGAATTACGCGATATTTAAGAATGCCACTAATGTATATTTTTGCACTTGGGAACTTCCCTTGCGCTTTCATCTCGAAGTCACCCATATCCCCCATGACCAAGTCAAGATTTCTTTTCCTCAGATCATTAGTGTCAACATGTAAAATGACGGTATCTAGCGTTCCGAGGTCCCTATTCTCCACATACCTTCGCAGCTGCTCGGTTCGGATTCCCGGGAGGCACGCAACATCCATGTACTTGTTGTCATTGCCAACATGTCTCTATTCTTTTATTTCTTCAAACATTACAATACTTTCATTTTTTTACTAGCCTCTCGCGTCTTTAATATTTATATTAGCGACATTTGTTCACATCATTGCATATATGAGTACATGTGTTTTAAATAATGTGATATAAAATTTCTCGAAAACTCTAATGTCGAGAAAAAGTTTACTGTGAAAATGAACTCAAAATTCTGCATTTTCAGAAACTCTCAATCAAAATTTTCTCAAAAACAGTTCGAAAAGTTTTTGTTCGTATATTCCTAATTGCACTGTTTAAGATGACCTAAAATTAATTTCACTGTAGTATATTTATTTATATAATATAAATTATATATATATATATATATATATATATATATATATATATATATATATATATCACGTCGTTAATATGCACGTATCCAGCAATTTGTAAACACTATTGCATTTGCGAGTAAAAGTGTTTCAAATGAAGTTTTTCGAAAACTCAAAACAAATTCTTGGAGAAAAAGCTTCAAATTTATCATTTGCAGTAACGCTTAAACGCCATTTTCTTGAAAACTGCTCCAAATTTGATCACGAAAATTTCCATACAAGACAAGGTTTTACTCTTCCTTAATATTTTGAAACTAAAATTTCTCTTCTAGTATTAGTAAACCGAAAAATTTATAAGATTTCAAATAATGTACTTTCGGCGGCGATAATTGGCAGCGGGCAAATGCATGAGGCTTACAGGAAAGCTACAGCAGACCAAAGAAATTAGAAAACTAACTAGTACGAGGGACGTCTGTGCCATTCTGTAGCACCACTAGTTGTGATTGTTATTACTTTAGCAGAATGGAAATTTTTGTCGTTTAAAAGTTTTTTGTACGAGTTGAATTATTCGGAATCTAGCGTCGGTTCACTGTAGTAATTTTAAAGACGGTTTGGTTGATCTTGCATATCTGCAAAGGTGTGCATATATTTGCACTGTGTACAGGTTATGGAGTGTTTATAAATATTGCATATTGTGTTTGAATTTGATTTTACTAATTTTCATGCTTACATTTTCAACAAAATGAAAGCATTCGTTGAAGGGGGGTTTCGCAAAACGATATCACAAAAAGCACTCCAAGCCCTCTTCAGATTTTCTCCTTCAGATCATTTCACCCTCTTCCCTCCTTCATATTTTTAATCTCATGCTCTCGTCGACCGTCGACCTGTGTGGGCCGCTCCACACCGTGCAGCTCAACTAGCGCCCACCAGCGAAGTTGCTTTGCTCGGTGTCGATCCTGCGCCGACCGCAGAGGTGCTTGCACTTCTGCGCGACGAACAGTCTCTATCAAATAGTGTGCAGTGGTTATATCTACTCGTGCTCAAAACTTTTCACAGTGCTGCATATTGCTCAAATCGAAGCCCCCCTAGGGCTGCATCCCATCCCAGATGTCTCTGCAGTGTAGAAACATCATCTCTATCTGAACTCAACCGCCAACAGCAACATTCAAGTAACAAGGTCAGACCCGCGGAAAAGCAGTATTGACAATCTCCAGGTGACCGACGCCAAACGCAAGGCTAATTCTCTCCCCAGCGTAATGGATTTACCAACAAAGAACGGATTTGCCCCGCTGGGGCATCAGATAGACGATGACCGCAAGGAAAATCCCCAAATTTCGTCACATCCAGAAGAGCCTGTGATCATAAAGCCAATATTTATTCACAAAATTACAAACTATAAAGAACTTGTTAGTAAATTAACCTCCGAGATAGGAGAAAACTTTATCACACTAATAAAAGGTAATTCAGTAAAAACTATTCATAATTCAATAGAAGATTTCAGAAAAAATATTCACTTTCTTGATCAGAATAAGTGTCAATATTACACGTTCAGAGACCCTTTAGTGCAGTTATTCGTGGAGTGCCGATAGACTACGAAGGTGAAATTACTGAAGAACTTAACAAGGTTAATATTCTGAACGTCAAAGTAACCCGCTTGTTAAGAATTGATAAATCTCCCATGCCATTATGTGCAGTTTTAGTGAATGACAGATCAACCTTTGAAAATACTATTTAGTATCAATAGACTTTTCAGTGCCGTGGTTTCGTTTGAACTCAGCAACGCCGTAATTCATTTATTGTGAGATGCAAAAGATGTCAGGACTTTGGACACACTAAAAATTATTGTAAGAAAACCTCAAAATGTGTAAGATGCGCTAACTCTCATGAACCGGGTAACTCCCATGAACCAATTTAAACCCACAACTTAATCCCACTTGCGTAAATTGTAACCAAGCTCATCTAGCGTCATCACGCAAATGTGAATATTTTCAAGAAGACAAGAAACATTCATGCAAAGAACTTCAACTATCTTTATTCACAGGCAGTTAACAATTGCCCTCCCCCTCCACCTCCTCATTTCCACCACTTCATGCTAGTGCCAACTACTCGTATAGTCAGTCTAGAATCCCTTCCCAACAATCCCTTCTTCCTCCGCTCCCTCGAAACTTTCCACCTCTTCCTCCTACTCAACAATTCCATCTTATTCACAACACCCATCAACAAACTCTGCACACCCGCTCCCCCTCCCACCATAACATATCCCTACATTCTGATACAATCTCAGACATAATACACCAAGTCATCAAAGCCCTCATTCTCATAATCAACAACCAAATCAAAATAGCGCTTGCGTTACATCCATATTTATCTCAGATCAAATAATACTCTAAACAATCAAGAACATGTCTCAAAATAAATTAACAGAATATAAACGGAATGATGCCCAAAATCAATTTTATAAAATATCTTCTAAATCATTATAATATATACATTTCTTTCATCACAGAAACTCACCTTACGCCCAAAGATAAGGTTAATGTTGCGGGTTACTTCACTTACAGATCCGACAGACCTCGAACTGCAGCAGGAGAAGCAATTTTCATTAAAAACGGATTTGATACGATCCTCTGCCACCGTTTATCACTCCAGGACTTAAAAATATAGCAATAACGCTACATCAGCCATACGGTACCCCAATCACATTAATTGCAGTATAAGCCTCCTAATATCCCCCTGAAACAAACACACTTTAACATTCTGTTTTCAAACCCAACTACTACCATAGCCATAGGCGACTTCAACGTCAAACATACCGCATGGGGATGTAGAATACCGCATACCGCATGGGGATGTTCGAACATGCACCCCGAATGAAAATTTATTACTCAGATATACTATCAATAATAATTTAATTATCTCTGCTCCACCGGAATCCTCGCATTATCTGTATAATCGCTGCATCCTTCCGGATATCCTAGATATTGCAGTTTGCGAAAAAATTACGAAACCGTTATTCCAATGTGTTCTAACAGAATCAAATTCAGACTACTGCCCGGTGCTTCCCTCCTGCGACGCTATTTTCATAGTATCTAATCACCCCAATCCACATATCCATAAGAATATTAATTGGAAACCATTCGAGGGATATCTTTCTACATCCACCCCATTATCACCTTTCTTAAAAACCCCAGATGAAATCTATTCAGCTATCTCTTTTTCGGCAACACCATCGGCTCTGCAATAAATACAGCTACTCCCAATTACAACCAACAGAGGCACCCCCCACCAATTTCACTTCCACCCAACATCCTGAATCTTAAGCGAAGTCGTAGGCTTCCGCGGCCAGAATCATGAAGATTATCTTGGTGTCCGGGCAGCCATAAAGATCATCATGAAGATTATCATGATGTCCAGTTACGATTGGCCGACTGTTTCAGCCAATCGTACTTGGTCCCCACCCAAATATAAACCGAGCGCAGACCATCCCTGAAGAAGATCACGAAAAATATGATCGAAACGTCAGTAATTCAGCCTTCAACGCGGCGTCACCCGGACAGCCAAGATAATATCCTGAATCTTATTAGACAAAAGAGATATATAAGACGACAATGGCAAACACTCCGGCAACCTCAATTGAAAACCGCTTTAAATCAGATAACGCCTAAGATTCACGAAGAGTTAAATAAATTTCGCTATCAAAACTTCCAAAAACTACTTCTAAACATTGACAGAAATTCTAATACTTTGTGGAAACTGTCGTTATTTCTCCCACCCCAATCAAGCATTCTCCGCATTATCCGCCGATTCTGAAATTGCTTACACGGAAGCAGACAATTTAGAAATGCTTGCCAACCATTTCAAAGATGATTTTTATGTCAATATTTCTACAGATCTGAATTTCCAAAACGTTGTAGAGGATTTTTTAAGATCCCCATACCATACTGATCCTTTACCAATTAGTTATATCTCTCCCTCTAATGTCAAACAAATAATTAAGAATACAAAAAGCAAATCTTCTCCAGGAATTGACGATATCCCCAACATAGTTCTAATGTATTTACCTCCTCATTCCATTGCTTACCTAACTGCCATCTTCAACAGCTGCCTCAGATTAGGCTTCTTCCTGGCAAGATGGAAAAATCCATTGTAATCACAATATTAAAACCTAAAAAATCCCCGAAACATCCCTCTGTAGTCCGATAAGCCTTTTACTCACTCTGTCTAAAATTTTCAAGAAACTGATACTAATCAGACGTAATAAATTTCTTAAAGATACGAAAGCTATCCTACCTTTTCAATTCGGATTCTGCCCTCTTCATTTGACCACTCACCAGCTTCTCAGAATAGTACAAAACATAGGACAAGCATTTCAAAATAAGCAATATTGCTTTGCAGTCTTTTTAGACTTCGCTAGTGCCTTTGACAAAGTATGGCACACAGTTCTGCTCTACAACTTAAGGAACTACAGCACGCCCAATTACCTTGTCAAAATCATCCGCAGCTTTCTCGAAAATAGAAGCTTTTCGGTGCGAATAAATTCCTCTCTCTTCCCTAAGATAATTCAGGCCGGGGTACCTCAAGGCTCACCTCTCTCCCCGACCCTCTTCAATTTATTCACAGCAGATATACCATGTACCACACCCTATGCCATAGCAGATATACCATGTACCACACCCTATGCCACAGCAGATATACCATGTACCACACACCAAGATCTTTCAGTAGCACTCAACAATTTACAATCAGCCATTTACACTTTCTCTGACTGGGCAGCAAAATGGCACCTGCACTTAAACGCAGCAAAATTCGAAGCAAAAATATTCGCACTTAAAAGAATAACTAACCCTCCAACTATCACAATAGGAAATTCACCAGTTCCTTGGCTCCCATCCAACAAGCCCGTAAAATACCTAGGAGCCATCCTAGACATTCGTCTCACATGGAAGCCGCACATTACCCATCAGCTGAACAAAACGTATGCTGCATTCTTCAAACTATCAGCCGTAAATCGACAAACTGATATAACCCTGCATATTTATAAAACTGCATTAACACTATCATTAACATATGACTGTCATGCGTGGGGTGGAGCTGCACAAACAATCCTAAAAGGAATTCAAGTTTTTCAAAATAAAATCCTCCGAACGTTGGTAAACACCCCATGGTATGTATACAACAAACAACTCCACAGAGAATTGAACATCGATACCATTACTCAGCACATTTCAACATTATCAAAAAAATTCTTCACCAACAGTTCCCGTGCCAGACTCTACCACCTGGGAAAATCCAGTAATGGTTCAACCAGAATCAAATCACGCCTTCTCAAAGATCAATCCAGACCTTCGTAACTATCATAAACACAATCCTAAGCTCACTCCCTTTCCCACTCCCTTCACACCCCTGCCCTGTGCATACAATCCTAATAAATGAGGTTCCCAGAGGGGATTCCCTCTCACATATAAAATTGGGTTTAAGTTAGTTTAATTTGAAAGTACCTCGGTGCTTTTCAGTTAGTATTGTATTATTTGTTTAGTGCTTGTATGCAATTTCAGACCTGTAAAGTGGTTTATCCACTGCTCGGGTGCAATAAATTAAAAAAAGATTTTTAATCTGAGATACTGATTTTAAGCGATCATGGTGAAACACTCGGATCAGAAGAGGGGATCAAAGCCTTCGTTTTGTTGCGTGTGAGGCTCCAAAACGACTCCCAGTTAGAACTTGGAATTTGTTGCTTCACATTTATAATTCCATTTGTACTTTTACCAAGATTCTACTCCCAGATCATACTTTTGACTTGTGTCTCGAACGTGGCTTCAAAATTCTCACTTAAGACTTTGCGCTCGGTAGATGAACTTCTACAATAGACTCTGGGATTCGAAGATACACTCGAAGTGGCTTGCATCTCTAACTCGCCCGTGCAACTACTGACGTCTCAAAGACACACTTGTATTGTTTAATTTCGGCCTAAACTTCTCATCTTGTGCTTAGAACTCCATCCCTTGAGTTCACTGTAACATGTGTTCCGACCGGCACTTTGTCCGCGTTCTCGCCTGATTCGAGAATCGAATTCAGCTCATCGCTAATTTAGCGTGACATCGCCGACGCCACAGTGGGGTCTATGGTCGTGCGCTCTCGTCATGCGTCCGGCCTGGGTGAACGAGGTAGCAACGGCAGAGGCGTGCCCGCCTCCCACCGCCGCCCTCTATGCTGCAGGCCCCGCCGGCGCCCAGCCACCAAGGAAGGAACTCATCGGCTGGCAATTTGCTGAAAATGGGCTTGTTAAAGGCGTGAGAGGTTTTGAAAAAAAAATATTCTTGTAATTTTTGAAAAAACAAAATAATATACTAAAATGAACTTTACATCACATTAAATAGTGCATTTTCGCACTATCTATTGGAAAAATTGACGAAAAAACTTGGAGCCATTTTTGAGTAAACGGCGTTTGAGGGTTTCTGAAAATGTTTTAGAGAAACTTTCTTTAAAGCACTATGAGAAATCACTAGAGAAACATTATTTAAAGCATGTGTACTCATAAATACAATAATGTGAACAAATAGCCGCTAATGTAAATATTAACGACGCTAAAAAATAGTCAAAAAATTATATTTTTGTAATTTTTGAAAGAACAAAAGAATAGAGCAATCAGTGGATTATGTCATCTTATAGAGTGCATTTAGCACGATCTCTACCAAAAGTTTAAAGACAAAATTTGGAACCGTTTTTGAGGAAATCTTCAAACTTTTGAGATTTTCGAAAATTCAGATTTAACCGTGAAAACAGGACATATATATATACACATGGTTTAGACGCTAACAGTGTTCACAAACGGACGGACAGACGGACAGACGGACGTTTTGAAACTTGAGGTGCTACAGAATGACACAGACTTTTTCTTAGTATAGTTTTCTAATTTCCTTGGAGTGGTCTGGCTGTAAGGTTTTGCTCCATTCTCTGGCCAGCTGCCATCTATCGTCGCCCAAAGTACATTTTCTCCAATAACACAATCAACAAGACTTATGGAACCTATAAAGCATTCTATATCTTATAGGTCCTAAAATGGATCTACAAATGATTATAGATTCTACAAATAAGCAAAATGGCGGCTCCGCGCACTGCTGCAACAAACAGCTGTTCACTAGTGTTCGAGGTTATTGGTAGTTTTTGGCGTCCGTGTGTTGTGTAGTGTACGTAGTTTCATGGGTTTTTTTACGAGTTTTATTTGGCGTGTAGTGTGTTTTAGGTGTATTTTTGTGCTTGGAATATTAGTGAATGCTATATTGACACATGTATTGTGCATGTATTATTGTCACGAGAAGTAAAGATTAAATTTAGTTACGATATGTTAATTTCTGCTGTAATATTTTTTCTTCCTTTATTTGCATTCTTTTTCTCTTAGAACGAGAATCAATCGCCTTGAAAACTACTTCATGATGCCAATAAGATTTCTTCAACCACAAGGATTTGTATCCCGTGTTTACGTGTGGCATCCAACCCCTTTTGAAGACAAACACCTTCGTACATGGTACAACATGGCCAGATTGTATCATTTACTGGAGAATAAATTATTGAAATAATATTTTGTCAATTATGCAGTAATCAAATTTTTGAGATTTTCAAAAATTCAAATTTGACCGTAAAAATTGGATCTATACCACCTTTATAAGTGTATTTTACTATATTCTCGCAACAAATTTAAAGAAAAAATAGGAGTCGTTTTTGAGAAAATTTTGAAAATGTCCCGTTTGCTTCATGTTAAGTACCCCTAAATTTTAAATAATATTTTTTTTAAATCTCAATGCTTCAACTAGATCCAGATAGACAGAGGTTTTTTCAACTTGGAAAACATCGTACGCGTGGTTTAGGCCCTAGTAGCCTTCACAGACAGACGGACGGACGTTTTGAAAAAAAAACAACACATTTTTGGTATCAGGGGACCCCAAAACGTGTATTTCCGCTGAAATCGCGAAATCGATTTTCTGCACCATTACCTAACTTTCTCTATACTACGTATATTACTCCGTATATACGCATGTATACGAGATACTAACTAGGGTTGCCACAGAATGTCACCTACTTTCTTGTAGTACCATGCAATTGGCACAATCCGTTGGAAAAGTTTGAAGGAAAAATTTGGAGCAATTTTTGAGTAAATGGCATTTGAGCGTTACTGAAAATGCGGAATTTTAAGCTCATTTTTGAAAAACTTTATACGTTACTATTCAAAGCACATGTACTCGTAAATATTATAATGTGAATAAACCGCCTTAATGTAAATATTATCAACGTGAAAGTCAAGTAAAACAATTTACCTTTTTGTAATATTTCAAAAACAAATATTGCAATGTTTATGTCACCGTATTGGGTACATTTGGCAATACTGCTACCCAAAAATTAAAGAAAAAATTTTGACCCGTTTTTGAGAAAAATCTTGATTTTGTAATTTTTTTAAATTGCAAATATTGCACGCACCATTGTACGAAGTCTATTAAAATTTTCAAAAAAATGTACATGACCTTAATGAAAGAACTATTTATGGGAAACAAATTTCATTTGAAGGGAAATTCTGTATCTTCATTGGAAGACGCAGAAAAATTCAAACATTTGCAATTTTCGATGATTTTCGAAGAATTCAAAGATTCATAAAATAATAGGTCAGCCTACACTTATTATAACACTTCATAGAATCATCAGTGAATCAAATTTGCAATCATAATGCTCAAATTTGGTTTGTCGTAAAGAATAATTTTCAGTTGTGAAAAGATTTCTTTCCAATAGATAGCAAACACCAATGAAGGTTACAAAAGTGAATGATGAACCGATGAAGAAAAAGTTACCTTGTAAGTGCTTGTATCAATACCAATATTACAAACAAAATTTGAATAAATTAAATTATTAGACATAAATTATAAAACTCATATTTTAGTACCCTTGGGCCTGTCTAATTTGGCGAATTCAATGCTTTAACGTCTGGGCTCTATTTGCATCAATGTGTACTATTTAATTGTTTAGATAGCAAATTACTTAATATTTCTTGTTTCAAAGAGAATAGAATAGAATTTTATTATTAATTATTGTTAATAATTGAATCTGAAAAAATTAATATTTAAATTTAAGAATGAAAGGTAAATGAAATTGTTTAAATGCAAATAGCCAATGGCTAATACCAAGAAATCAGTTTATTTAATATAAAAGAATTACATAAAAAATAAATTAAAATGAAGTGAATGAATATAATTAAATAAAATCAAATTGCTATTGAAAAAGTATAGAGAAACACAATGAAACACACATCTCACTGGAGTAGAGCATATGCTAAAAACGAAACACAGAATAAGCAGAATTCAATTTTATTTATTTATTCATTGGGGTCATTGACCCGGAAGCTGCAGTATAATACTTGATACAGGTTGTTTAGAATTATACACTCCAAATGGTAAATAATATATTAAATATCACTGTTAAAATTAATGACTCTTTGATACTCAGTATAGTCTCTGTATTGAAACAGTTATGCAGCAGAAATGATTTTACTTGGAATTTAAACTTTTCTATCGAATTTAATCCTTTAACGTCATCTGGCAAAGTGTAGTGAAATAATGTACAAGTATTGTATGTGAATTTTTTATAATGAGCTGTTGATAGTGTCACCTGATGAAAATGATTTCTATATCGAGTGTTATAGTTCTAGACACCGGCGTTTTCTGAAAATTTATTCCTGTCCTTAAGCAAGTCATTTTTGACAAAAACTACTGATTCGTAAAGCAACAGACAAGGTAATGGTAAAATTTCTAGATTAATGAAAAGAGGCTTACAAGAATCAGGTGGGTGGGATTTGGTTATTTTCGTACAATTCTTTTTTGTGATCTAAAAGTCTGGGAGCTATAAGATGTTATATAGAATAATATGCCCCAGAATATTATGCCACATCTCAGGCGGGAATGAACATTCGCGAAATATACACAATGAGCAGTATGAAGGCTGACTGAATTTGAAAGAATTCTGAACGCGTAGCATAATGAACTTAATTTTGTGTTCAATTCATTTAAACGGACGTTCCATTTGAGCTTTGAGTGAATTGAGAGACCTACAAATTTTGAATTCTTAACATCAGTCAATGATACAC
This sequence comes from Teleogryllus occipitalis, assembly GCA_011170035.1. Lineage (NCBI taxonomy): Eukaryota > Metazoa > Arthropoda > Insecta > Orthoptera > Gryllidae > Teleogryllus > Teleogryllus occipitalis. The sequence goes on along the minus strand of BLKR01003014.1, from coordinate 53,009 downwards.
CCTTCATTTTCAATGGAGTACAGAATTAATTATTTGAAATGGAAAAATGCATTTAAACCGTTTTCTTTTCGTTTACTATTAATTTGTTATTACGAAATCAATTTAAAAATTTTATGTTGCACTATTTACGGTTTCTTTATTGCAAAGAATATTTGTAACATCTGCGAAGAGAGCTGTTCTTCCTTTTCGAATCATCGAGGGCATATCGTTTACGTATAGTAGGAAGAGAATAGGGACTAAAATCGATCCCTGAGGGATCCTCTGAGGGAGACTCCACGTGCAATTGGCAAAGAGTCAGTAAAGTGTGTACATAATGTTCCATTATTCCAGTAAGGTATTTTCTACTCTCTGAGATGATTGTTTAAGATACGAACGTAACCAATCTAGGGCAATACCGCGAATTCCATATGAAGGTAATTTTGAAAGTAAAATGTCATGATCAATAACGTCAAAAGCTTTAGAAAGATCTAAAAATAATCTAATAAGTGCTTCGTTTTGATCCAGTGATGAGGCGACATTTTTAAGGAAAGAGAATATGGCTGTTTCCGTAGATTTTGATTTCCTAAATCCATGTTAGCAATCTGAAAGAGCGTCGTGTTTACTGAGAAAGGTTTCCATCCGTACGTAAAAAAGTTCCTCTACTATGTTTGTAGAAACTGACTTGAGTAATAGGCCGATCATTTTGAATTTCATTTTTGTTGCCTTTTTTGAAGAGCGGTTTAATTTCAGCTGTTTTGAAAATATCTGGAAACGTTCCGGTGGATAATGATGCATTAAATATGTGAGTTAACGGGTGTACAATGGCGCACAGGTCTTTAACAAACAATCCGGAAATTCATTTAACCAGCCGAATATTTATTTTTTAGTTTACCGATTATTTTGAGAATTTAATAAGATGTTTCTGAAACGAACAGCGTGTCTAAATTTTTTGGGGAAATGTCTGATATTGAACTTGGTGGCTGAAGTCTCTTAATGATATCGGCAGCAATTGTTTAAAAGTATTGGTTAAAGAGACGAGCCACTGTTGCCGGGTCGGTCACATTTCTATCGTTATATTTTAAAACAACATTCTCTACAAGGTTTCTAATTGATTTAATCGTATTTTTTATTATATTCCACATTGCTTTTGTTTTCTTGAGTTCAAAATATCCTGATCGTGTTTCATGATTTTAGCCTGCCTTATGTCTTTTCTTAACAATGATTTGTATTTTTTAAAGTAGAGGAGGAAATTCTGAGATACGTTATGATGTTTAGAAATTAAAGAAAGAATTCGCTTGTTTTCACATGATGTCCTAATCCCTTGTGTAATCCAAGAATTTCTTTTCCGTGAAGTATTTAATTTTCTTTTTTGAAGAGGAAACCAAGTGTTAAAATGAAATAAAAGCGTTGAAAAAAAAAAGAATTATATTTGTCGTTTGTATCAACAGTATTATAAACCGCTTCCCATGACTCCTGCATCAAGTAATCAATGAATAATTTTATTTCACTTTTTGTAAACAATCTAGTCGTACGTGTATTATTTATTGTGTCAGTGATCGCATTTCTTATAATGGTAAGAATTTGTGAATCGTGGTCACTGTATCCTAAATCTTTGGTTTCAACTTCATATCGAGTAGTAGTTTTGTTAATTATAATTTGATCAATTGCCTTCATTGAATTTTGTGATCCGTGTAGGTACATTAATTGTAATGTCTAAATTGAAGGAATTAATTAAATTGAGAAACTTTTCTTTCTCGCAAGATTCGACCAGAAAATCAATGTTAAAATCTCCGCATACAACAATGGATTCAAAAGAGCGATTGCTGACTTTGTTGAGTGTTATCTCCAGGTTTTCTAAGAACGAAATATAATCTGCAGTTCTCTTTGTTGGAGGTCTGTAGATGCAAAGTATTATCACTTTTAGTGAAGTAAGATGTACAACAGAAATTTCGAAAATATTTTCAATGGAATACACATTTAATTCCGCCAAGGGAATAGAATCAATATTATTTCTAACGTAAATGCATGAACCCCCATACGTAGGACCTTTATGCGATTCTCTCTCTCTCTGCAATAAAAGCCTGCGAGGTAAAAGTTTGGAATTTGGAAAATGCTAAGTTCATTAGGAGATAACCAATGTTCTGTAAAGCAAAGAACATCCATTTTATTTAAAACGCTCTGTAGAGCTGCCTCGATAAACTCAGTTTTATTTGAGAGGGATTTTATTATCGACTGTATCGCCATCTGTTGGTGGCATCTCAAAGTTCTTATTGAATATATCGTTTTAGATTCTATACATTTGCTTTATGCAACGGTGCACGGCCTATAGAACCTATAAATTTTATTGAATCCATTTCTATGGAACTCATATGGAAAGATTTATGCAACCAGCCCTAACTCTGATAAATTGAATTGCAATTCGATTAAATGTTATTTAAATACATAGAAACAATGAACAATGAAATGAATTACGAGACAATGAAATTCAGTGTATAATGCAATATGTGTCCACTTATTAACTCCAAATGATTAACTTGTCACTGTCCAAGGGGGTGGGAGCTCATGAGGCTTTAACCGCCTCCGGAAGCCAATGATACACATTAACGCATTTAGATTTTGCAAATCTTCTTTACTGAGGAAAGTTAATCAATCAATTGTTTACGTCATAAATATGATCTATACGTTAGCAAATAAAAATACATTTTAGTTTCGTTGCAAGTGAAAAATTATTTATAAGAAAACATTAAGTCAGCTGGACTTAATGTTTTATACCTCTAACTTATACCTCTAACCATCCTCAAAAAGAATTCTGTATGCGCCTCTCACTATATAACAATCCATGCTCCGTCTCATAGATGTATATTTCTCGTATTTTAATGTATTATGATGTTCCAGTCAACAGAGGGGGGGGGGGGGTATCTTAAATCACTGTGAACATAACCTCGTATGGCACAGGGAAAATCAACAGTAGCTGGCGCGCCTTCGTGAAGTCATATAATCAGAACTTCAAAAGTCGTCGTGAAAATGCATTCAGAAAAGTCGTAATTTTTCTTCAAATAATCTTGCCTTGTCAATTCTCGTAATTATAATAATTCTTGACATAAATGAATAGTAACATTTTATTTCTTGTTACACTTATTTCAAGGACATTATTTTATCGCTGTGTTATCATCTATTTTGTTTTCACATGTCATCTTAGGCACTAAAATAAAAACGTGAAAATGTTTTTATTTCAATGAAATTCACAGTTGCTCAATTGAAAGATATTTTGCCTTGAAATAAAAAAAATCATATTTTGGAAAGCAATTTTTGAAATTATGTTAATTACTTGTTCTAATATCAATAGAATCGCAAGCTCCTATAATTCGCTTATTATGAAACTGTTTGCTTCCTTAAGTTTCTTGAGAAATGGGTTTCGTCGCAAAAATGTTACGTATAAACTCGTGGTTAACAGCCTCCTTGAGAGGCAATATATAAATGGGTTTCTTTTCAGGCCCTTTCTCACGTGTTTCCTGAGATAGGAGCATTGTTATCCTTTCTGGTGACTTAATGCTCCTTCCTAGAGGCAGTGTTTCACTTTTGTAAGTCTTAGGAAAACGAAGAGAATGAGGCATTTTTACGTCTATAACAACTGGTTCTTGAAATAACGATTTTTTAATCACATGAAACTGAAACGGATTAGCGAATCTGTGAAAACATCACAGCACTTTGAATTAAAGTGTTGCTAAGATAAAATTTCACACTTTTCATCTTATAATACTGAAACAATAATAAAATACACTTACACATCAAAAATCAAATGAAAAATGTATGGAAGGTAAGTCCATCCTTTCGGAACGTCCACTTGGGTGAATGACCTGGAAGTGGTCGCCGTCATTAGGTAAGACCTTGCGGGTTGTGGGGCTGGAGCAACCCAGCTAAAATTATCAAGGTTATAGCCAAGGACCATGATGTCCGCATTTACATTGGACAGAATTTCTTCCCTTGACCAACGTTTTTCTGAAAAAGAACATAACTCTGGTTATTTCTCATGTTGACACCCTTGTTATTTTCTCGTAGACGTACGAAGATACGGAAAAATGAACGTAGAATAGAGAAAGTTATGTAATGCTGCGGAAGAATTAATTCGAGATTTCAACGGCAACACACGTTTTGTGGTCTCCTGATACCCAAAAAGTGTTTTTCGTTTATGTTTATGTTGTTTTTGTTTGTTTTTTTCAAAACGTCCGCCCGTTTGTTTCATTGATTGATTTTTTCGTGTTTCCGGGCGCGTCAACTACTTCGGTCATTGGTCCCGTTAGTGTAGTGCATGTTTCCCCCCCGGGAGATGGCGGTGATCTTCCCCCGCTGGATGGCGAGATCCGGCGCCGACATACAGTCGGCTAGCGGGGTTTCCCCCTAACCTGGACTCTCCCACCAGCGGGGCACCGCCCCAGCCGGGACAAGCTCTAAGCTCCCGACCCGCCCGTTTGTCAGCGCGTTTATTAACACCACTATCGCCTGCATGCGTAGTTTTTCCAATATGGAAATACCAAAGTCGATCTGACTCGACTCGAGGGGCTGCGATTTTAACATGGTCGATTTTTTTAACAGTAGGATTCTCGATACTAGCTAGATAGGTCGAGTTCAGTCGCTGTCTGGAGGAGAATTTTAGCTCTGGGCATCTCTTATCACTTTAATTTTCCGTAGTATATCCTATCCAAAGAGACAAGTGCCGGAGCAGTACCCTAACAAACGGGCCACACACCGCACGCGATGTTTCCTGCCTCTTCCTTGTCCTACCTTCTCCCCTTACACACACACTTGCACTAACATGCACTACCCTACCACGCATGACGGAAGGCCGGTCGGGAGCTTAGGGCTTGTCCCGGCTGAAGCGGTGCCCTGTTGGTGGGAGATACCAAGTTGCAGAAAACCCCGCTACCATCCGACAGGTAGGTCGGCGCGGGATCTCATCATCCAGTGGTGGAAGATCACCGCCACCTCCCGCAATAAAAGTATACACAACACTTACGGGACTAATGTCCTTAACAGTTGACACATCCGGAATCACTAATCAATGTAAAAGTGTCAAAATGTTTTATTTTAAAAAAAATTAATACAACTTTTGGTAAGCGTTGTCAACAGTATTTCAAGCAATTTTATATTTAGAATAATCATTTACAAAGTGCAAAATGTGCGTACAGGTGCAGCTAGTATAACAAGGCCATGGATGTCACGCAATTCTACATTACTTGGTATGTATTGAGAATAATTTGTAGGTCTGAAACTGTTTTTTTAGTAGAAAAATTTTGTTTACTATCAAATATTGCGCATAAACCATGATTAAACTACAGTCTTTACGGACAAAAAATTGCAACAGAAATTTTTTGAAATATGTATATTTGATCAGTAGCAATTGAAAATTGTATTCATTGTTTAGTTTAAATTTATATATTACATTCCTTTTAAGTGTATTTTTTAATTGACCTTGATATGGGGAATTTTTAAACATCTTCTGATTAGAAACAAATACTGTTTATTCAAGTTAGAATTTTCTAGCGTAAATTACCTCGAAATATGTTCATTATGTGGCCAAACCAAGCAATCATCTGTTTCTGCTCTGCTAATGTCATCGAAGTGTCCTTCTGCGCTTTGTTCAATGCTGCAGCGATGGTATCCAAGTACCAGAACGTAGATGGGTTCACTATGTAATCAGGACAATCCAGAACTTCGGCAAGGATTCTGCAGATTAAAGGTACATATTCATTTTATGCTGAACATTCAAAGGCTAATGTCGACTAGAGAATAAATTGACAGTGCATTGCATAAGACAAAGGTATTCATGAAATATTCTTAGAAAACGCGTAAGACACATGTATTCACGAAACATTCTGAGAAAATGCGTTACCTTCCAAATCCACCCTTTCATAGAATCTCCACGGGGTGACAGGAACGAAAACCTCACTATCAGTAAAGGCATAGAACTTAGAACCAGGTTGTTCTAACACCTGTTTTTCGTAGTCTTTTTTATAAAATCTGATTTTCGTGTTCATTGTTGTTCTCTCTCCTTTCCTGTTTCAGTTTTATATTTAAAATTCATGCTTAAGATGTTAAAAATTAGTTACATTTTATTTTTTTCTTTGTTTTCGAGTTTATGGCTCATTCCAAATTGTTCTCACTTCTTCAACCAAACCAACTAACCAGTAACATTATGATGTGAGTAATCCAACCAATAAGAGGCAAAAAACTTAAGAATTTGAGAGTGTACACTGATGTGACACTGAAATAAGCGAAGTGAATGATACCATGATTGTTCTCAATTACAAGAAAAATTATCATTTTATAATTATCCGGGTTTGATATTAGGAGGGAACAAGGATATTGTATAGTACAAGGGCTGTTTTATAGGTTTCTTAAAAATTGAACAAAGAAATTTTGCTTTGAAAAGCTCACTTTACTTTTCAACATAGTCCCTTTCTAGGCCTATGCATTTGATCCAGAGTGTTTCCATTTTTTTCATCCCATTGGAAAAATAGGTTTTGTAAAACCCTGCAAAATACAAGGTTTCAGCAGCTATCACTTCCTCATTTAACGAAACTTTCTGCTCACCAAGCGGAAATTCAAAGTTGAGGAATAGCAAGAAGTGACTCAGCGCTAAATCCGGATGAGGAGCCAATTCGAGTCCCAACTGATGCGCTTTTTCCATTGTGATTGCTGCATGGCATCGACGGAACATCAACTGCTTGTGCGCCAATCTTGGCCGTTTTTCAATCAATTCCTGTTTTAAACGATCCAATAATTACGCGTAATAGAGCCCAGTTATTTGTCTGCCTTTTCCCAAATAATCTATACTGATAATACCGTGAAAATACCAAGAAACAGTGGCCATCACCTTTTCTTCCGACAAGACTGTCTCTGCCTTCGGTTCACTCTCACCAGCTCTCAACTGCCATGAATCATTTTTGGTTTGGTTTGGTGGTTGGTTTTTGAAAGTAGTGATGGATCCAAATTTCATCCATGGTCACGAATTTTCGCCAAAAGTTCTTCTGATTATTCGCCTCAACATTGCCAGATTCTGCTTAGAAATGCTCTTCCGAGTCAGTTTCTGGTCGAAATTTAGATCGCGACACCCATTTTTTTTTTCAAGGTCAGTTTCTCGTGCAATGAACTGCATTCGTTCAGTTAACTTCCGACAGTATCGGCTGTCTCACTCTCTTTCACGCTACGATCTTCCATTACCAGATCGCTAAGTTTTTGATAGACGGATTAATGGATGAATAAAAGTCAAACCTTAAATGGAGCGTCCATTTAAATGAATGGAACACAAAATTAAGTTCATTATGTTACGCGTTCAGAATTCTTTCAAGTTCAGTCAGCCTTCATACTGCTCGTTGTGTATATTTTGCGAATGTTCATTCCCGCCTAAGATATGGCATAATATTCTGGAGAAATACATCTTATAGCTCCCAGACTTTTAGATTACAAAAACGAATTGTACGAATAATAACCAAATCCCACCCACGTGATTCTTGTAAGCCTCTGTTCATTAATCTAGAAATTTTACCATTACCTTGTTTGTTGATTTACGAAGCAGTGGTTTTTGTCAAAAATGACTTGCTTAAGGGCGGGAATACATTTTCAGAAAATGCCGATGTCTATTACTATAACACTCGACGTAGAAATCATATTCATCGGGTGACAGTATCAACAGCTCATTACAAAAATTCACATACAATGCATGCACATTATTTTACAATACTTTGCCATATGACATTAAACGATTAAATTCGATAGAAAAGCTTAAATCCCAAGTGAAATCGTTTCTGCTGCATAACTGTTTCTATACAATTAGAGACTATATTGAGCATCACAAGAAAAGTAAAAATTAATTTTAAAAGTGATATTTAATGTAGTATTTACCATTTTGACTGTATAATTCTAAACAATATGTCACAAGTATTGTATCGCAGCTTCTGGGTCAATGACCCACATCTCGATCAGGTTTTTCGTTCAGTTTCCCTGATCCTTAGAGTAAATGCTGAGATGGCCCCTTGTTTTGCATCTGGACATAAATGTAACTTCATTATCTGTGCACGACTTCTAGAATTCTGTGGGAAATATAGTTATTCAAATTATCGTTTCCATGTTGTCGTGGGAGGAAGTATTATTCCTTGACGAAGGACATCATGGATAAGAGCCCAAAATGTATTGCTGATTTATCCTTGAAAATAGATTTTATTACATGGGAGCAGTTTTTTTATTCAAAATTCAAGTAGCATATGACTTAGTGTAGGGATCCCAGAATTTTGAAAATGTGCACAGAATTCACTTCTCCTCGTAGCACGTCATACGCAGTTTTAACTGTTTTTTGACGTAAAATAAAGAAATAAAAGGAAATCACAAGACGCCATGTCCGCCGAATACGGAGACTGAGGCAACCTAACGGCGTTTTTTTTTTTTTTTTGTTTTTTTTTTGCTAAAATTGACAAACAAACAGCGAGTGTGAACTGGTGAACGTGACATGACTGGCATGAAATGTTTCACCACAAATACTGGTATTTACTTCACGCAAATGGCATGGAGTAGTACCCCATTTTGATTCTACATGACCTGGTGAGAAGAACGCATGATCCTTTTCGCCGTTGAAATCAAGGAAAACCATGAGCAGAACCTTCAAATTCGAACATATATGACATGTTTGTGTGTGTGTGTGGGGGGGGGGGTCTTGTCTCTTTAGGAAACTTCCATTTGAACGATTAACCCTTCATTTCGTATTAGTAAACAATTGTTTCTTCCTTACTTATGACCCGTTTGAGACCTCGTTGTTGACTTCATTCAGCATCCCCTGAAAAGTTTTCATTCGTCACTGCTTTTGGCTGAAATTCAACAATTTTGGAATAAAACTTTGTTGCTACCCGATTCATGCCCAAAACATCCGCAAAAATGAGGAATAATGGGTATTTCCCCAATTCTGTAATCCTCATCAAAAATTGGTTGTGTCCTTCGTCAACGACAGTCTCAGTTTTAGTTGTCTCTCTATGTAAATGGTGTACGTGATTATTCTCCTTACGATACTTGCACTCGAATATTGTATAATGTACTTTATACGACGACAGTGTACACAAACCTTTACAAAATATTTGTTCTCGATCCTTATTAAATAAACTATGGATTATCAGTTTTCGTAGACTAAAAAGGCCTAGAGTTCTCGTTTGTTAATGCCACTGCTCGGACCCAATGACCTCTGATACTCGTAAGTATGTACAAAATACGATTTCATAAATTCATGTTCGTATGCAAAATATGTAAAAACATTATGTTAATAAATGTTGTGAACAAAAATAAAATTACTTCCGTGCAAAACATCCGTAGTAGACAAAAACAAAATCTTATATGAACATTTTGTAGTAAATTGTGTCAACTTGGCATGAAGTCATCCCATTCTATCAGGTGATTTTATGGCAAGTTTAAGTAATATTTTTTCTTCACTCATTTATTTCAATAATTATCACCGCATAAATAGACAAAGTATGTTTTTAAATTTCGTATACTGCTGTAACTTTGTTAATTAAGTGAAAAAAAACAAGTTATTTACTGTAATTTCCCAAAGTGGCACACTGCAACCCTGATTTAGATAATTAATTAAAAATAAATAAAACTTACGGATAGATGTCGTATAGTGGCGTTTCTGAAATAACAGGTAAGTCAAATTCCCCTTGAGCCCATGCTGTGAAGGCCACAGGCAACACTCCCATGAGATTGTAACTCCTCGAGGAACGTGATGGTTGTAGCTTACTCTCTGTTGGAATCTGAGACACAGATTAGGCGATATAATAAAGACATCAAGAAATATGCAGTATCGATATGAAACTAATTTACAGGACGGTGAACCCAAAACGTAAAACGATCTCTAACGAGCACAATTATTTATTCTGTAGCCTCCGACACCGAATAGAGATTAACATGTGTCATTAGGAGGCTCAGCTTTTCGACTGTGTTCCCTTATGAAATTATGAAGTGATAAGATGATGATGAGGAGTGAAAGACAATGCAAATACGACCATGCCCACGCAAGGCTCCCCTCGGCGCAGACGACGACTGCCGTTGGCGGCACGGGGACCGGCGTTATTATTATAATATAACTAACAATAATAATAATAATAATTATTATTATTATTATTATTATTATTATTATTATTATTATTATTACAGTAAATCCTCATTAACACGAATTCCAAGGGACCGAAATATACGGAGTTCGTGTTGTCCGAGTATTATAAATGTCCATATTACCGTAATCTCTTGCCAGGACCGAGGTTTTTTGTTCGTGTGACAGCGAAATTCGTGTTAAGCGAGTTCGTGCTAACGAGAATTTACTGTATTATTATTAGTAGTAGCAGGAGCCGTAGTAATAGCTGTAGTGGCAGCGATAGCAGTAGCAGTAATAGTAATAATAGAAATAGCAGTAATAGTAACAGTAACAATAGTAACAATAGCAGAAACAGTAGTAATTGTAGTGGAACGACTTTTTGAACGTGTCTCCATAATTCTATGATTATTTGCCATTGTCCTGTTTGCCGTTTTTAATCGACATGGCCTACCTCCAATGTGGCTTGAAACGATATGTGCTCTGACGTAGGGTGGACTTTGGGAAACGAGGGTGAATATAAGAAAGGAAAAATAGGGTTGGAAACCTTTCCAGGTGGAAAATAGTGGGGGTTTAGGTAATGGACGAAAGTGAGCAACTCCATCCACGCACTTACTCCCGCTGAAAGGGTCGGGCGGAATATGAGAGGGAGGCGTAGCCGCTACCCTCCGGGTCGCCAATTCCCTACGTCATCATCATCATTATCATTATTGTTTCGGCCACTTCTGACCACGCTGCACGTTTTTCTTCCGAGGCCCAGTCATATTCTATTTTGGAGAGAGACGTGTGTAATTATGAGGATCCCCTTTTCGCTGTATCCCTTGGTAAGATAAGGTTGTTAAGCCATAAACTATGAATTATGAGGTGACAGGATGATGACAAGAGGTCATAGTGGCCTTTTTGAACCATCCCAGCCATCATTCGCCTGTATGACCGAGGGAATCCACGAAAAACCGGTCAGGATGGCCGGCCCAGGGATCGCACCTGGACCTCCTGACTGCGAAGTCAGCGCGTTAGGTTTTCTAAAGCAACTACGTAGCACTTCTATGGAATGTTTGTCGATTGTCCTTTGAATTCCTTTGAAAAAGGAATTGCCTTGATTATCCTCCAAGCCAAAGAGATCTGACTTCGGCCACTTGATTACTCTTTCTATACCGAAGCCACATCCCGAGCAAAACCCCGCACTACACGTACGGGACAAATGATCTTAGCAGTTAACGCGCCCGGAATCACTAACAATTAATCAATCAATCAATCAATCGGTGTACTGGAGGAGTTCACCCATCACTTTCCACCCTGGGAATATCGGGAGTGAAACGATATTCCTGTGAACGTGCGATCGGAAGAGGCACCTTGGGATGCTGCTCCACATTACTACGATCTTTTAATATTTGGCACACGCTCGTTACTTGGCGAAAATTATTAAACAGAAATATTCAAATAGAAATTCTGAAAAGCAAGGATTTTGAGTCGACTATTTATAAACGAACGAGTGATCCCTGTTATTTAAGAAGACAGTGACAATGATTAAATGTCTATGATTGTCTAATTGTCAATGATTGTCAATCGACAACTAAGTAATTTGATTTATATTGTAAACATAAACGATTAATAAACCTAAAACCGAGTAATTTGATTTATATTACGAATAATACGTAAATCTAAAAACAAAAGGGGTTTGATGATTTTATTTCGATAATATAAATATACATAAATCAAACATTTGTCGGCAAAAAGGTGCAAATGGTCCTGATAAGTGAGACCTTTCAATAATTTTGAAATAAATTGTTTAAACGTTGGTGATCACATTTTGGTGGACACATAAATCACAAACAGTCACATATGGCGGTAAACAATCACATTTTAGCGCGAAATTCAAATTTTTAATGTGATAAAATTGGTTTTAATTTTTTTAATACCGTCATCATTGTTTAAAAATCTGAAAAAATATATGTTATAGAATGTTATAAGACACATTCTAGAGAAAAACTGAGACGTTATCACGTCAAAAATTCGTTTTTTTACACGAATTTGCCGTCAAAATTGGTTAACAAAAATTTCTTCAAATTCAACTATTTTTCCGCGTCTGTGCAATTTTTTCAGCCAACAGAAGCCGAGGAAAAAATTCAACATGAAAAACACGTTCTCGTTATATATCTGCAATAGATTTCACTAGGCTGGTTTTTGTGAATGTACGGTATTTTTATTCTCTTTAATGTGAGCATCGCGATTATCGGTTTGATTTAGGTGCACATTTCACCACCCTGTTCGGCTACACCCTTTATGGGTTGAGAACATGCATGTATTATTTACAAATATGACATTCTTATTCTGTAGAATCATAAACTGAAATGTAATATTTCAACGTATGACGTTTTCCTAGATATCACTGTGATAATAATCATTCACCAACCTTGTAATAAATAGTATTATGACATTCTTGCTACAAGTGTTCCTAAATTGAAAACTACCTTGAATTTATTCTAGCTATGTCACTGTTGCTAAAAATATAACTAACTGATTCGAGATTTCCTTTATTATTTCAGTAGTACAAATACTTTTTGCGGCTCTCAAGGGCAAGCGATCTTTATAAATGTGGTATCTAAAGAAAAAGAATTTCATGGAGACGTGACGAATTGCATTTAGAAATGTGAAGATTTTGTAGAAAAAACGCATCTTTACACCGTAATTTACAGAATAAGACGTTCTAATACATTTTTGCTCGTTCGGCACATATCGATGCTATCCAATTCCAACTATACTGCAGGCCACCTGTGTTTGTGACGTCACGTTTCGACTTCTCGATCTTATACGTAAGCTTTCTACGTACACCGTGGTTTCCGTCGACTGATGAGGTTTATTTGCATAATCATTAATTCAAGTATAAGCAAATAAACCTAAATGCTCTCGCAGAAATAGCTAAAAGTGCAACCGTTCATTTATCGTTTTGCCATGGACTACAAGTGTTGTGTACCTGGTAAAGAGAACTACTATAGAAATGGACCACATGTTCCTCTGTTTCAATTTCACGATACCCTTAGGAAAATTTGGATCTCTGCTACTCAACGGCAGTATTTAGTTCCCATGCAACACATGAATGTATTGCCATTCTTGTTTCTGTGAAACGTTTGTGAACAAATCTACAGTACTCATGTACTTGGTATGGTACCACATCATATCTACTAATCACTAAACGCTCATTTATTCCTATTCAAAATCTTTTGGTCTATTTGTATCGCTCACCCCCTCAAATTTCAAACATTGCTAATATAAGTCAATATACATTCATGGACAAGGTAGTTCAAGAGGAGAATATTTTTTGTTTTGTAAACATGAATTAAAAAAGAAATTTGATGAAAGAATTGGCCTGTCTTTCTTTCACAATATTGTTTATTTTTTCTGGTGTGATTTATTTTAAAGACCTAACATAAGTCATTTAAGAGATATAATATATTTACCTTGTATATCTGACTTTTCTTATTTCTTTGAAGGTGGGTGCACTTCTTTGATGGGAAAGGGAAATTCGCTGCAAGTCCTTATGCTATGATAAAAAGTCACGAAAGGAGCTACAGTGTACTATGGGACGTCCTAGGGAAGGAACTACTCCCATGAAATTGCCAGGGTGTTCTGCCTGTGAATCCAAAAGAGAAGGAAGAGTGCTCAAGAAAATTTTGCGAGAGGCAATATAAGTGCGATGGCCGCCCGCGAGCCATTGAAAGACCCGCCGCAGGAGCCCAGCGCCGGGACGTCATCGCCCCCGAAGAGTTCAGCCGGGGGCCGAGAGAGAGCAGAGCGGGCGGAACGCGCGCCACAGTCACGCCTCGGTCGGCGCGCTGCAACGCGCCATAGGCCATGCGGTCGGGCTGGCCGGCGGACCTTCAGTCCGGAGGGGTATAAATGAGCCCTCTCCGGGAGCTAAGGGCAGTCTAAGCGATCCCGGCGTGAAGCGAGGTAGTGCTTCGTGTGTGCTTCGTGTGTGCTTCGTGTGTGCTTCGTGTGTGCTTCGTGTGTGCTTCGTGTGTGCTTCGTGTGTGCTTCGTGTGTGCTTCGTGTGTGCTTCGTGTGTAGTGACCAGCAAGGAAACGGACTTTCTCTCCTGGATTTTCGGCGATTTGGTAAAGTTAATTTTGGACATCTACTGGCGAACGGCGACTAGGCATTCTTTCGGCACTTCTTCTGGTTATACGGTATTCTATGATACGCTTGTCTATGGTGCACTCTGTAAAATGTGTGGTAATAAAACAACTTTTCATGAACTTCGTCTATTGTTTTGGATATAACAAAACTGGCGACGAGGAAAAAGAAGATGGAGTCCGGCGAACAGATGGTGAAGATAATCGTTAATGCACCAACAGCTCCAGCAGCAACAACAGATCCAGTTACAACAGCAGCAGCGGCAGCTGGCCGTGTTGGCGGAAGCAATCAGTAGACGCACCCCACCGCAGTTCCCTCGTTTCGAGCCAGACTCGGAGGAGTGGGCGGAGTATATACATAGGCTGAAGCAACACCTTTTGTGCCACAAGGTAGGAGACGCGGATACGAGAAAAGCATTTTTTCTTAGTTGCGTGGGCAATAAAGTGATTAACCTGCTAAAAAGCTGTTTCCGGAGAAAGATTTGTCGAACATTAGTTAGCCTGACATCAAAGAAAGGCTCAACATTTACTTTAACAAAATACCCCACGTGGTCTCAGCTAGGTATACGTTTTTCCAGTGTAGGAAAAGTGAGGGGGCAAACACATAGTGAGTGGATTACTGAGCTGTCTGGTTTGGCGCGGCATTGTCAATTCAAGTGCCCGCCGTCCGAAAGTGAAACTTCATATGCGGACACATTGATTAGGTATATGGTGGTGCTCTACACGCCCGAAGAAAAAAATTACATTTTTGGTTGTGCAAAGCGGCGACCCATCTTTAGAGGAAGTACGTAACTTGTGCAAGATGTACGAGATGACTTGTGAAGCCGCTCGCCAGATCGCATCCGAGGCGCAAGTGTTACAAGTAAAAAAACAGTGGGTCAGAGCGGGGTGTAAATGTGCCGAGAGTGAGAGTGATAAGTTACAGAGCGAGGGGCTACAGTAATAGTGAGAGGGGAAGAAACAATGAGCGGTCTAGGCGTTACCGCCAACCCAGAGTGAGCCCAATGCGTCGGGACAACAGTGACAGTGGCAGTGACAGAGAACGAGTAAAGAAGTATAAGATGAAATCTTGCAAAACTGCGAAAAAAAATCATTCAAGAGAGAGGTGTAGGTTTAGAGAAGCGCAATGTCTTTGGTGCAGAAAGGTAGGCCACATAAAAGAAGTGTGCGGGAAGAGAAAACAGACGGAACGTGACAAAAAAAGGGAGGAAGAAATGGAAATCGACACCATTAACCAAGTGTTGAACAGTGAGAGGCAAAATAGGTTGATGGTTAAAGTGATTGTGGGCGATAAGCCGGTTAACTTTTTGTTAGGCTCGAGTGCTACGGTCACACTTATTAACTTGGAGACTTATCTACGTTTTGGGGCGCCAAGGTATACGAAAGTACATAGAGACCTATCAGCTTTTGGCAAAACCTCAATTAAGGTTTTGGGTAAAATTGCCCTAAATGCAACTTACAAGAAGAAACGGGTAACAATAGAAGTCATCATTGCGGTCCGATATGACGTCACAAATATCCCGGGGTTGGGATTCGTTCGGCAAGTTGGGATTTGGCGTGGTAGACCTAGTGAATCAGATCGCAGAAGACGAATCACGGACTATCAATGAGCTAGAACACGAGTTCGCGGAGGTGTTCTCCCCGGGGCTGGGAGAGTGTAGGAACTTTCAAGCCAGCATCCAGCTAAAAGAATGACACAAGCCTCGGTTTTTTAAATCAAGACCGGCCCCTTGGGCCCTCAGAGAGAAAGTCACGACAGAACTCAGACGGCTGCAAGAGGACGGCGTCATCACTCCGGAGCCTACAAGACAGTGGGCCACGCCGCTAGTGGTGGTAAAAAAAGCGAATGGAGCAATCAGGTTGTGCGGCGATTTTAAGAGCACGGTAAACCAACAAGTGAAGGAGGAGCAGTACCCCACCCCTAAGCCGGAGGATCTGTTCTACAAATTATCTGGCGGACAGCGGTTCTCAAAGATTGACCTGCGCGATGCTTATCTGCAGCTGCCACTGGACCAAGAGGCTAGGAAGATTTTAGTCACAAACAGGCCACTGGGCCTCTCTCGATATAATAGGTTGCCGTTCGGCATTAATTCTGCCGCATCGGGAGCGGTAGCTCAGTCCATCAACTGATGTTACTGCAGGACCTCTTACCGGGAGGTCCTAGGTTACACTCCCCACGCCGGCAGGATTTTCGACACTAGCTTTTCAGCTAGGTCGAATTCAGTCGCTGTCTGGAGGAGAATTCTAGCAGCCGGCTGCTCTGATCGGTAGTTTTCCGTGGTCTCTCCCATCAACACCAGGCGAATGCCGGAGCTGTTCCCTCACAAACGGGCCACGGATCGCGCGCGATCTGTCCTTCCTCTTCCTTCTCCTATCCTCTCCCCTTACACACACACACACACACACACACTAACATGTACTACACTACCACATATTCCGGGAGATCGGTCGGTAGTTTCTAAACAAGCTCTAGCTTGTCCCGGCTGGGGCAGTGCCCCGATGGTGGGAGAGTCCTGGTTAGGGGGAACCCCATTAGCCGACGGTAGGTCGGCGCCGTATCTCGCCATCCAACGGGGAAGATCGCCGCCATCTCCCGAGAAGAAACATACACTACACTAACGGGACTAATGACCAAAGTAGTTGACGTGCCCGGAAACACGAAAAAATCAATCAATCAAAATCAATTCTGCCGCAGCACTTTTTCAGCGCTGTTTGGAGCAGCTAACTGCGGAGTTAAATGGCTGCTGCAACTACTTGGATGACAGCATAGTTACCGGCAGTACAGTAGAAGAGCATAAGAGGAATCTCAGTAATTTATTCAGAGTGCTCCAGGAAAATGGATTAAAGGTGAATAAAGACAAGTGCGAATTCTTTAAAGGCCGAGCGCGATCTGTATTTTGGTCGTCTTTTTGGGACACGTGTTGGACCGTACCGGCATAGCCACCAACCAGCATGTGGAAGCAATTTTGCAGCTGCCACCACCCACGGACATGAAGCAGCTCCAAGCATTATTGGGGAAGATAAACTATTACAAGTTCATCAGCAATTTTTCCTCAATAGCAGCTCCCTTAAATGAGTTGAGGGAAAAGGGAGTAAAGTTCGTCTCGTCAGAGGACTGAGAAAGCCCTGCGCCATCTAAAAACAAAAGCGTTAGTACAGACAGCCAAGCTGAATCATTTCGTGCCAGGTAGGATCACGACAGTAGCCGCGGACGCCTCAAACTATGAGTTGGGAGCGGTGCTGTCGCAAAAGGATAAGGATGGAGATGAAAGACCGATCACATTCGCTTCTAAATCTCTTAATAAACATAAATACATAATAATAAAATAAAGAAATTATTCCCACATTGAAAAGGAGACACTAGGGATAATTTTCGCGGTGAGGAAATTCAGCGATTACCACTTTGGGAGTAAATTCCACATAATTACGGACCACAAGCCCCTGGTGCAACCGCATAAACCACGCGTACGATATTTTCCAAATTGAAGAATCCTCAGTCAATCTGGCTCTAGATGAAGCTTTGAAATTTTGAGAAACATTCTTTAAAATTTGGAGGTACTTTACATGATAGAGCCCAACGGACGTTTTCAAAGTTTTCTCAACATCGGCTCCAAACGTTTTCTTTAAATTTCTTGTAAGAATAGAGTATAATACACTTCTAAAGGTGGATATAGGTCCCATTATTACGGTTAACTCTAAATTTTCGAAAATTGCAAAAGTTTGAATTTTTCCGCGTCTTCCTACAACTATAAAATTGAAGATGGAGATTTTTTCTTCAAATGGAATTTATTTACATAAATAGTTTCATTCAGGTCACATAGATTTTTTTCAAAATTTTAGTAGTTTTCATGCAATATTTGCAATTTTAAAAAAATACAAAAACAAGATTTTCTCAACAACGGCTCCAATTTTTTTTCTTTTAATTTCTGGAAGGGGTAGTACCAAATGTTCCGTATCCGATGACATAAACCACATATCATTTTATTTTTTCAAAAACTACAAAAATATAATATTTTTTACCCGTCTCTCACGTCCGTATATTTACATTAAAGGCGATTTCTTTACATTATTATATTTATGAGTACATGTGATTTAAAAAAGGTCAATTAAAGTTTCTAAAAAATTTAAGTTTTCTGTGAAAATTAGTTCAAAACTCCACATTATCAGAAAAGCTCAAACGCCATTTTCTCAAAAATGAATCAACATTTTTTCTTCAAATTCTTCCAATGGAAAGTGTTAATTGCACTGTTTAATATGACGTAAGTTCGTTTCGCTGTATTCTATTGTTTTTTCAATAATTACACAAATGTAATTTTTTTGATATACCTCTCACACCGTTAATATGGTCATTTCCATCAATTTGTATGCATTGTTACATTTGTGACTGGAAGTGCTTCAAATGACTTCAAATGAACTTTCTCGAAAACTCAATACATTTATGAGAAAAAGAGCTTCAAATTTCGGATTTACAGTAATGTTTAATCACCATTTTCTCAAAAACGGCAACGAATTTCTCAATGAAAATTTCTATCTAGGACGAGTTTTTGCTCTTCTTTAATATTCTGGAAGTAATAATTCGGTTGTACTACTAGGAAAGAAAAATGTTGGGAAATTGTAAAAAAAAATGTACTTGAGCTACGATAGATCGCAGTAGGCCAGAGAATGGAACAAGACCACACCAAGGAAATTAGAAAACTTTGGAACGAAAAAGTCTGTGCCATTCTGTAGCACCAATAGTTACTTTCTCGAATACATACGTATATACGGAGAAATATACGAAGAATAGAGAAAGTTATGTAATGCTGCGGAAAATCGATTTCCAGATTTCAACGGTAATACTCGTTTTGGTTTCCCCTGATACCGAAAAAGTGTTTTTTTTTTTTTTTTTTTTTCCAAAACGTCCGTCCGTTTGTGAACACTACTGGCGCCAAAACCATCCGTACGATCTTTTTCAAATTGAAGAATCCTCAGTCCTACTGGTTCTAGTTGAAGCTTTGAAATTGATTTGAAAAGGATTCTTTAAAATTTGGGGGTACATAACATGAAGCCCCTGAAGGCTTTTAAAATTTTCTCAAAAACTGCTCCAATTTTTTTCCTTTAAATTTCTTGTAAAAATAGAGTAAATACTTATAAAGGTGGCATATGACCAATTTTCACGGTTAACACTGACTTTTGAAATTTGCAAAGTTTTAATTCTTTTCGACGCCTTCCTACAATTATTCAATTGAAGATACATATTTTTCTTCAAATGAAATTTGTTGTTCATAAATAGTTTTTTCATTAAGTTCATGTATATTTTTTTGAAAATTTTAGTAGTTTTCGTGCAAGAGAGCGAGAAATATTTGCAATTTTAAGAAATTACAAAAAAGATTTTTTCAAAAACAGCCCCAATTTTTTTCTTTAAATATTTGATAGAGGTAGTATCAAATGCACCCTATCCGATAGCACAGACGTCATATTGTTCTATTCTTTTTTTGTTTTTCAAAAATTACAAAAATGTACTTTTTTGACTTGTCTCTCACGTTGTTAGTCTTTACATTAGAGTAAATTATTGCACATTTTTATATTAATGAGTATATTTGCTTTAAGTAATGTCAAATAAAGTTTCTCAAAAACTCAACATTTTTCTGTAAAAATTAGTGGAAAATTTTGCATTTTCAGAAAAACGCCATTTTCTCAAAAATGGCTCCAAATTTTTTCTTCAAACTTTTCGAACGGATAGTGGTATTTTCACTGTTTAATGTGGCATAAAGTTCATTTTGGTGTGTTCTTTTGTTTTTTTCTAAAATTATAAAAACGTATTATAATTTTTTTTAATATCTCTCACGACATTATGACTATTTTCGCCAATTTGTATAGATTATTTAATTTGTGAGTAGATTTTCTTCAAATGAATCGATATGAAGTTATTCGAAAACTCAAAGGTTACTGTTAAAAAATGCTTCAAATTTCCTATTTACAGTAACGCTTAACGCCATTTTTTTAAAAACGGCTCCAAATTTTTCAATGAAAATTGCTATTTAGAACGAGGTTTTAGTCTTCTTTAATATTCTTAAATTAATATTTGGGTTCTACTATTTGGAAACCAAAAAGTTGAGAAAATTTCAAAAAACTAATTTGGACTGCAATATATGGAAGCAGGCAAGAAGGAGAGGCAAGACTGTACAGTACCAGTCCACAAAAAGGAAATTAGAAAACTTTACTACTAGAAACTCTGTGCCATTCCTTAGCACCTCTAATTTATTACATTTTGACCTCGAATACCGTAAAGCACGCTTAAGAGAATGGCGTTTTGGGGTCCCTGATACCAAAAAAGTGGCTTTTTTCAAAACGTCTGTCCGTATGTGAACTCCACTAGTGCCTAATCCATGCGTAGAATGTTTTCCAAAATGGATATTCTTCGGTCGATCTGGCTGACTCGAAACTTACAAAATAATCTCAAAAATAGTTCTAACTTTTTTCTTTAAAGTGTTTGAAAAAAGAGAGTAAAATACACTTCCGAAGATCGCATAGTACATATCGCATCGTATCGTATCGCATATCGCATAGTATGTCAGATTTTCAATGTTTACTCCGAAGTTTCCACAATTGCAAGAGGTTGAATTTTTTTCAGCGTGTTCTCACAACTTCAAAATTGAAGTACAGAGATATTTCGTTCAAGAAATTTTTTTTTCTCTATAATCATTTCTTTCATTAAGATCCTGTAGATTTTTTGAAGATTTTGGTAGTTTCGGCGCAATATTGCGTGGAAAATGTGCTATTTAAAAAAATTATAATAATAAGATATTCTCGAAAACATTTCCAAAGTTATTCTTTAAACTTTTAGTAGGAATGGTACTAAATGTACTTGATAATATGACATAAACGCCATATTGCTCTATTCTTTTTTCTTTCAAGAATTACAAACATTTATTTTTTTACTTGTCTTTCAAGTCGTTAATATTTGAATTAGAGGAGCTTTGTTCACATTATTGCATTTATGAGTACATGTGCTTTAAATGATGTCATATAAAGTTTCTCTAAAACTCTTGCTCAAAATTCCGCATTTTCAGAAACGCTTAAACACCATTTTCTTAAAACTGTATCAAATTTTTCAATGAAGATTCCCATATAGGACAAGCTTTTACTCTTCTCTAATATTCTTTATGTAATATTTCAGTTCTTCCATTAGGATACCGAAAAAAAAATTATTTTCATTTTAAATGGTTTGTGGACGGTGATAGGTGGCAGCTGGCAAAGAGAATGGGGCAAGACCGTTAAGTTATTCCAGACCAAACACATTAGAAAACTAAATAGTATAAAAATGTCTGTGTCATTCTGTAACACCGCTAGTTTCTTAATGAAATATGTTCATCAAATACAGATCTTCAAATAAGGTCATAATCATTTTTTCGAAAATTTGAGTATTTTTGCGGAATTTTATGTGAAACATACAATTTTTAAATTTTAAACAATTATTTTCTTAGAATCAGCTCTAAACACCGCGTTGGCAACAACGTAATGCAATAATGCCGCGCTGGCTGAGCTGTGTTTATTTATTATCTTTGGCGAAGAATGCAATTTTATCTCCCTCACACACAATCTTACTTATGAAAAAATAAAGGATAGATTTGATTTTGCCGCCAACGACAATAATAAAGAAACAAGCCATTTCCTAAAAATATATAAGAATTGAGAATTTTTTACTGCTTATTCCCCCATGATAACAAATATAGAGATTTTAAACAGGGTTGTCGGATTGTACCATATTAATTAATATAATAATTATTCCATTTCACTCTATTATATTTTCTAGTAAAGTTCTGGGAAATTTATTAGTGGAGTTTTCAATCAAATTGAAGTTGTCCTGTGAAATTTCATTGACTCCTTTGAACTCCATTGTACTCCATTGAAAATGAACGGTGTACCATTGACTGATGTTAAGGTAACAAAATTTTTAGGTCTCATTTAAACGAATTGAACACGAAATTTAGTTCATTATGCTAAGCGTTCAGAATTCTTTCAAGTTCAGTCAGCCTTCATACTGCTCGTTGTGTATATTTCGCGAATGTTCATTCCCGCCTGAGATATGGCATACTATTCTGGGGAAATGCATCTTATAGCTCCCAGACTTTCAGATTACAAAAAAGAATTGTACGAATAATAACCAAATCCCACCCACGTGATTCTTGTAAGCATCTCTTTATTAAACTAGGAATTTTACCACTGCCTTGTCTGTTGATTTACGAAGCTGTGGTTTTTGTCAAAAATGACTTGCTTAGGGCGGAAATATATTTTCAGAAAACGCCGATATCTATTACTATAACACTCAACACAGAAATTATATTCATGAGGTGACAGTATCAATAGCTCATTACAAACAATTCACATACAGTACATGTACATTATTTTACAACACTTTGCCAGATGACATTAAACGATTAAATTCGATAGAAAAGTTTAAATCGTAATTAAAGGTTAAGTGAAATCGTTTCTGCTGCATTACTGTTTCTACACAATTGGAGACTATACTGAGCATCACAAGGAAAGTAAAAATTATTTTAACAGTGATATTTAATGCATTATTTACCATTAGATTATATAAATGTAAACAACCTGTTACATGTATTGTACTGCAGCTTCCGGGTCAATGACACCCATCTCAATCAGGTTTTTCGTCCAGTTTCCCTGATCCATTGAGCAAATGCTGAGATGGCCCCTTGTTTTGCTTCTGGACATAAATGTAACTTCAATACCTGTGAACGTCTTCTAGAATTCAGTGGGAAATTTAGTTATTCAAGTTATCGTTTCCATGTTGTTGCGGCAGGAAGTATTATTCCTTGACGAAGGACATAATGGATAAGCGCCCAAAATTTATTGCTGATTTATGCTTGGAAATAGATTTTATTACATCGGAGGGTTTTTTTCTCCCTGTATTCAAAATCCAAGTAGTGTATGGCTTAGGGCAGGGATCACAGAATTTTGAAAACGTCCATAGTATTCACCTCTCCCCATAGCACGTCATACACAGTTTTTCACTGTTTGACGTAAATAAATAAAAGAAAATAATTTACTCGACTCTGAAAATGGTAGAGTAAATCAATACAACGAAAACACCATACATGTTCTCTCAGCAATGAATAAGTGAAAAAGATATTTCATTATTTTGATTAGATATGTATTATACGTAACATTCCACATGACGTTTTTAACATTCGTCAAAGTTATGTAGTTATTGTGATGTTACTAGACACAGTTGTCAATTACTATATTATCCTGACATTTATGTTATAAAACCTCTGTATTACCATTCGTTTCCTCAATGCATTGTATTCTCACTTAAAAATACTTTGAAATATTTTGAAGTAATTTGCAATAAAAATTAGGAGAAAAAAACAATACGATAATTTTGTACGGAATTTCTTCTAATGTACTAAAATTTACATAATTTGATGTTACCAACATACGATAATTGCAGGGAGATAATAGATGCTGCAGCATGGTACTCATCAACTATCTGGCAAAGCCTGGTGGGTGGAATGACGTCACTTACGGAGAGATTCTTATAAGAAGGGACCGCTTCGACAGCTACTACTTGGCTACTGCTGACATCAGAACTAGGGGTTATGTCCATGGACTCAAATCGCCAATGCGTTCGTTTAGCTAGCTCATTAGTAAATGGTTTTCATCGCCATCTCTACATGACATTCATTTGTTTCCCGATCTGTCAAACCGGTCCTTTCTTAGACTTACTCCTCTTTAACAACTTGGATGACATCCGAGAACAATTGCAGAAGTGGAAGTAAACACAAATTAGATTGAGTTGGTGGAGTTTTAATCTCTTGAAAAATTAGGGAAGAAAAATATAGAAGTGTTAAGCAAATCCGGGGAAGAATCAAATGTAGTTGTAGAAGATTTTGCGACAATTTTTGGAACTACTTCATGATCTTATATTCGGATTAGAGAATAACCCAGCACATTAGCAAAATCGTAAAAAAGCAGCTGTAGCTCTATTAGCAACATCAATGCCTTCCAAGTCTTTTTTACGGCAATTATAATTTTGAAATTGCAATATTACCAGTTCATATCCCGTATGCAGGTAATAAACAAGGCCATTATATGTTTGGAATTTTTGAAGGGGAGTATAACAATATCAGCTTCTACGATTCATTGTTAAGTTCAAAATTGTAAGAATATATATTTTTAAACAAAGCTACGCATGAAATGAATTAAAAGTATTTTCATGTATTGAAAATTTCTTTCAAATAGTTTACGCGTCGACGTCGGCGACGCCACATTTAACTAGTTCGTAGTAATTTCAGTCAAGGGTCTGACATTTTTGAGGAGAGTATACATAATACATAGGGCACTAGCAATTGTGTTGTATCATTATGCTATTACTAAGCATATTGAATTTACTACGCATTAGAAATTGTAAGCGACATAATGTGCTATTGTATTACCACTAAAGGAATTTTTCATAAATGAATAAAGTATGACTATCGAACTTACCCGAACCCGTTTCCTTTCTCCAGTCAGAGAAGTTCGTGACCCCTCCACGCTGGATGCAGATCCCCTTTTTAATCCAGCAGGGTCATAGTTTCCTGACGAATCCGCAGAGGGCTTCAAAGAACTTCGTCTGTTCATTTTTTATAAACTTTCCTTCTTGATTATTTTTATTAAGGGATAAAGTTCTCCTTTAAAGGAAAATCTTGAAAAACGAGCATTAAAGAAAACTAATGATTCATTTTGTGTCAACATTGAAGAGGGGCGGATTTTATTGAAAACCCTAATGAATTTCGTTTAGGAAGTCTTTTGAGTTTTCTATTCAAACCAATTTTGCGTTTTCTTTATGAAAGTCAGTGTCTTAGATGTGTTATGTGTTTGGGAGCTCTTACAACAGGTATCATAATACCAGCCCTACAAACTAATATCTTTCAATAATAAAACGAATTCTCATCTGCTGCCACTTGTTTATTACTTCGTTTTGTTAAATTGCAAGCGATATTTCGAAATCCGCGGGCATTTCGTAGTTTGACGTGTGAGTGTTAAGTGATAATTAGCGAAGCGAAGATAGTGAGATTTTTAAGTGCAAAGTTCAAGGAGTGTCACTTCTGCAGTTTTCTTCCGAGCCAGATGCTGTCAAATTTTGACTGATATCCATCACTATTGTTTAAATCAATAAATATCACAGCGCAAGTAAAAAGTATAAGGCTTTGCATTCAACAAATTACTTAGAGTATGTCTGGGTTTCAATTAAAACAAGTGTGCGATTGAGATTGAAATAAGTGCTCACTTCTATTGGTGCTCTATTCTATTCATAAATTTTGGGAGTTTTTATTCGTGGAAGATATGAGATTGAAACTCCAGCCTCCATATGTCAAACAAGACAATATAGAGAAAGTGGAAAGAATCTATTAAAATTTCTTCACGTTGAAAGCGTTGTTCAACAGAAATTGAACCGGCCCAAACAAGGAGCTGATAAGCTCAATTAACAGACTAGCAACACTGGAAGAGGAAGAAGTTCGCTAATTGATTTTTAGGTGATGTGCGAACATTTGCAATGATTAAAGGCTTTTTTATGGCAATGTCAATTGTACGTACTTGTAAACGTATCTAGCAGACTTGTGGTAAACAAATGAATATTATTATAAGTTACGTGTATATTTATTCTTTACAGGTAGGCTTACCGCAAAGGATATAAGACTGAAGGGCTTGATTCTATATAGTCCTATGTCACATCAAATTCATCCTAAGAAATCTAGTATACATTTAAAACGCTAAGGGTTTTCGTTTAGAAAGAAATTTGACCATTCCAATCTTCTCCCAAATTTCGAGATTTTTTCTTTAAAAGAAATATAGAGGACCCCAGATGTGTTGCTTCTTATTATTTACCAGTTTTATAGTATAAATACTAAATCTTAAAACTATCTTTAAATTATTAGAATTCGCGCTAATAAGCCTTCACTTGGTAGTTTCCGAAATAAGACTACGTGCACATTTTGCGAGTTGCAATCAATGTACCAAGACCGATTTTTAAAAGTTCGATGATTCAGTATTTTTAAATGCTTAGATTACCGAGTGAATGTAAACACGTCCAATAATGGTCTGAAACATGTATCCTTTAACAGAAATGTCCAGTGATAATAAATGCTTTAATACGCATTAAATTTTTTAGTTAAGGTGGATAGCAGGATTTTCTGATATGGTCCACTACATTCATGTACATATCTTGGGAATATAAAAAAATTAAATTACATTTTCAAAAACATGTTTAGATCTGTTTCCACAGTGGATAGTGACTGTTATGTTCCAGAATTTGTAAACCACCCTCACTGCATTAGTTTAGGAGAATAAGTACAGAACGACATGAACTTTGGGGTCTTCTGTTTTCCATATTGTCCATATGTAGTAATTTTCTGTTGTAACTTTTACAATCTTCATTTTGTGCGATGTAATTCCTAGAGTTCAGATAGTGAAATGTTTCAATCCCCCCGTCTCTCTTCACAGAATAAAGAACAAATATTTTTGTAATACAATGTCATTTGTTACACCAGCATCCTAATACTTACAAAAAATGAAATAATCGACTGAGCGAGTATGTTTGTACGATTATCTTCATTTTTACGGAAATGTGGCATAGGACTATCTAGAGCTGGGTCCTTCAATTATTGCAGTGATTCTGGATAGTTGACACATACACTTACGCTTCCCAATATGCACTCTATTCACAATCACAAATATTTCACGTATGCACAGTTCGTGCCGTTTCTTTCTGCTTTCTGATGAAAGTAATTCGAGGATACTTGAATGCAATTCTTACGTATATTCCTTAGAACAAAAGATAAAACAAATGACGATTGTTGTCAATGTCATCAAGCATAGCAATATCCGTTCTTTGAACATTGTTTTAAAATGTTATACTTATACTCGGGATTTACCGAGCTTCATATGAAATGAGAACCATTTTTGCCCCCTACGAGGTGCATGTCGAGTGTTACCACTTGTGCTCCAATCACCCTAGGGTATTTGAGAGAAATTTAATTTTCCTATGGGCAGACAAGTTGATTTTTTTTTCGACGACAGTGGGCTCTAACGGCAGCAGTCCACAATAATCCGGTGATACAAGTTGAAGCGTGAATTACAAAAACAAGATTTTCTAAAAAACGGCTCCAATTTTTTCCTGTAAACTTTTCGTAGGGATAGAGCTAATGCACTCTGTAAGATGACGCAAACATCATTGTGCACTATTCCTTAGTTTTTTTTCAAAAATTACAAAAATTTAATTTTTTTGACTTCCCTCTCGCGTCGTTAATATTTACATTAGCGCCAATTTGTTAACAGTATTGTATTTATGAGTACATGAGCTTTAAATAATGTGATATAAAGTTTCTCGAAAATTCATCAGTTTTCTGTTGAAATGAGCACAAAATTCCGCATTTTCAGAAACGCTCATACGTCATTTTCTTTTAAATGGCTCCAAATGTTTCCTTAATTTTTTTCAACGTGTAGTGCTAATTGCATTTTTTAATATGACATAAAGATCATTTTGCTGTTCTCTTTTGTTTTCTTCAAAAATTACAGAAATGTATTTTTGTAAATATCTATCACGGCGTTAAAATGCACATTTCCAGCAATTTGTAAACACTATTGCATTTGTAAGATAAAGTGCCTCAAATGACTTTATATAAAGTTCTTCGAAAACTCAAAACGTTTCTGTGAAAAAGAGCTTCAAATTTCGCATTTACAGTAACACTTAAACGTAATTTTCATAAAAACTGCTCCAAATGTTCCAAGGAAAATTTATATTTAGGACGAGATTTTACTCTTCTGTAACATTCTTAAAGTAATATTTCGCTTATACTAGCAGGAAACAAAAATTGAGAAAATGTTTAAAAGTTGTACTTTGGACGGCGTTAGATTGCAGCTGGCAAGAGCATGGGTCAAAAGTAGTGCCAATCCATACGGAAATTTTCCATTCGTGGATTCACTCAATGTTTTCCTTTCTGCGTACAGATTCACTCAAATTCACTCCAACATATATGGGGAATTCAAGTGTGATCACCGGACAACTTACACCACAAGATGTATCTTCAAGAGTTGTTTGTCTGCCCCATAACACGCATTCCATTAATGTTCAAGCAGATGTCCTGACAACAGAAGTCCTGATGAGGATCGACCAATTCGCCTGCTTACTCATGGGAAACTGTTAGACAAGCGAGCCGTAGCCCGCCCAGCAAAAACTACAAATACCCAAAATGACCTTTGACCCAATCAATTTGGATTTCGGTCCAATCGGTCCTCTGAAGATGTAGTGAATATTCTTGTCTGAATTTCAAAAAATGCGCATCACAAGTACATGGCAGCAATCTTCCTTGACGTAGCTGGATCATTTTGCAATGCGTGGTGGCCATACATCTTTGATCTGCTTCACGAATGGCAAGTTGTCAAAGAAGCATTTAACTTGTATAAGATATTCTTTCAGGACCGCTATGTTCTCATCTCCGTTACAGGAGAGGATGCAAATCACGAACTGTCGAAGGGATGTTCACAGGCGTCGAACTCTGGCCCCTTCGTTTGGAACCTGATTATTAAACACCCTCCTGAAGCGGTTTGCTGTTACGGAGGTAAAGGTCATTACTTGTGCCGACGATCTAGTAATCGTCGCGCACGGGCACTCCAGAGGAGAGCTCGAAACCAATGCGGAGTCGGCCTAAATGGTCGTCAACCAATGGAGAGAGGCAAGTCCGACTGCATTGTAATGATGGCACTCGTAAGGACCATTCCAGGGGTGACCCTACCGTGCAATGGGAAATCCCCGTGCATAAGATACCAGGTACAAGTCATACCGGTTGTCAAACAGCACTCTTACTTGGGAGTGGTACTTGACCCTGCACCATAGATATATATACTAACTAGATGGCCGACTCGACAGCGATAACTGAAGCCACCCGTGCGCGCGGTGGCCATCATTAGGAAAGGCAAAGAGCATTTCGGAACGCACTTCGTCAGCTGTGTTGGTAGTAGAAAGGCGATCGGTTTTGCTCCTTTTAGGGGACTGCAATTTATCAAATCGTTGTATACGTACCTTCATTGAAAATGTTGTGCATATGGTTGCACTAATAGGTTCAAAACCGGTGGAAACAGAATTTTTTGGGTGAGTAATTACGGAAAGAAACTCATGTTTGTGGATTGTAATGCATGTTAATGTTCGTGCATGTTTAGTTGCTCTTTATTATTACAATAAAGTGATAATATGTAATAAATTTGCAGATTTCCATTTAAAGACGAGGGTAAAGTGAAACAATGGGTGCAGGCCTTGAAACGGAAAGGATTCTCGCCCACCAAAGCGAGCAAATTGTGCAGCGAGCATTTCTTACCCACTGACTTTTTAGATCGTCCAGGGTCTTACATCAAACGCTTGAAGCCAAATGCAGTACCTTCGGTATTTCCAGCATTTCCAGCGTATTATCAGTGCAAGCCCAAAATACCAAGATTGCGGGCAGCTTTAAAAGAAAGTACTACGCCCACAGTGAACGAAAATCAGTTTTGTGATAACCTCGTTTCCACCGAAAGTAATGCAGAGAAAGGGGTGCAAACGGAACATAACGAGTCAGAAACTGTAATACAATTAAGAAAGAAAGTAAGGATGTTACAACAGAAAGTGAGGAGAAGAGACAAAACAGTTTGTAATTTAAAAGATTTGTTGAAGAGTTTGCGTGATAGAGGTTTTCTCGATAGTGAAGCAGAAATATAATTATTGAAAATTTTGGTAGTGTGGCCCAGGAAATATTTAAAAATGAAATGAAAAATTGCAAAAGATCTGCAAATGGGCATAGATATTCGGATTCACTAAAGCAATTTGCTCTCACACTTCACTATCATTCTCCAAAAGCTTACGAGTTCTGCAGGTAGGTCATTGTATAGTAAAATAACATTTTGAATTCATATTTTATTTTTAACAGCATTATTGAAGTATTATTGATATCACACTTATCTTTTTTAGAACAATATTGACATTGCCCAATCCATCTGCAATCTCTAATTGGACTGCATCTGTGGACGCTGAACCAGGATTTTTTAAGGAAGTGTTTGAAGCAATAAAATCCTTTCCTCCTGAAGACAAAGATTGCTGTCTTATTCTAGATGGAATGGCAATAAGGAAACAGATTGTCTGGCATCCAAAAAGTGGTCAATTCCTTGGTTATTGTGATTTCGGAAAGAATTTGCAGTTGGAGAGCACAGAAACACAAGCAACGGAAGCACTTGTTTTTATGTTAGTGCATGTGGCAGGGAAATGGAAATGGCCAGTAGGCTATTTCTTAATCACTAAAATTAGTGCTGTGACACAGAGAGAGTTGATTAAAAATGCCCTAATTTGGTGCAGTGACAGTGGAGTGAGAGTATGGGCTGTTACATCAGATTGTACTGCAACTAATTTTGCAACATTCACCAGTTTGGGCTGCACCACATCTGGTATCTTCCAAGATATTAATGGAAGATTTAATAATCCTGCATCAGGTGATGCTATTCATTTTACTCCAGATGCATGTCACTTGATAAAGTTGGCACGCAATGCTTTAGGGTCTTTAGGCCAGATTCAAACTCAACAAGGGGTAGTTGACTGGAATATTGTAGTCAAACTGCACACTATGCAAAATAGCATTGGACTTAAGTTAGGTAATAAATTAAGTAAAAGCCACATTGAATGGCAAAAAATAAAATGAAAGTTAAATATGCAGCTCAAGCCTGAAGTTCTTCTACTGCTGATGCGTTAGAGTTTTTAAAAAGTGCTGGTTTAGAGGAATCTAAAGACTGTGATGAAACTGTTAAATTCATTCGTGTAATTGACAGATTATTTGATTTCTTGAACAGCAGAAATCCATTTGCTAAGGGATTCAAAGCTCCAATAAGCCCAGAAAATATTGACAGTATGGAAAGTTTCATTCTCCCATTGGTGCAGTATTTGTTTACTTTAAAGGACACTCATGGTAATTTTTTGTATTGTGGCCCAAAAAAGACTTTTATTGTAGGACTTGCTTTATGTGTTAAATCTGTAATCTCTGTTGCAAGGGTTTTATTTGCTACTGTTCCCAGTATGAAATTTTTTTTGACTTATAAGATTTCCCAGGATCATTTGGAACTTCTCTTTTCAAAAATAAGAAACAGATTTGGCTCTAATAATAATCCAAATGTTCTTCAATTTAAATCTGCAATGAAGCAAATAATGTTAAAAAATAGCATAGATGCCTCCCCTTCTGCTAATTGTATAGCCCTAGAAATTGATAGGTCAGGCTGCATTTTTGATTTGAAATGGTCGTACCAGCGATACCAACAATCTCTATGTGTAATGGATCCTGAAGATGACCAACCAAATGTTAATGAGAAAATGTTGGACCTAGGCATTTCAAGATTGAATGGGCATACCACATTGGCTAAGGACAATATTTTGTATTATATAGCAGGGTATATTGTGAAGTCAGTAATCAAAAAAATTTCATGTTCTGCTTGTGTAGAAGCGGTTACTGAAAACCTAGAAACTTCCCGCTTTTTTCAATTTAGAAGTCTCTTTCATTTAAAAAACAAGGGTGGATTGATGCCAGCATCAAATGATGTCTATAAAATTGTAAAAGAATGTGAAAAAATTTGATTATTCATACCAATGATTTTTCTAATGTAAAAGAGAAAAATCTTGTTAGGAAAATAATTTATAATATGAAAAAATTTGCTTGGGATAGTTCAGTTTTTAAGGATCTCATCTGCAGTAATGGATTCGGTGAAAATGTTCACAGGGTAGAACTTATTGTTCTTATCTGTCAAAAGTATATTACAATTAGACTGCATGCTTATGCTAGACGTCTACAGTCTACTGCAAGCTGCAGACAGAAACTCACAAAATTGATTCTTTTCAGAAATGAATAAAATATTTTTCACTTATAATTTTGTTATTTTTGTACCCTAAATATCCCAATTTGTTCAAATTTGGAAGAAAATATGTATTGTGAGCACGTTATGTATAGAAGTAATTCATTCAAGGAATTTACGTGCTCAATATATTTAGCGATTGTGAAACTGGAGTATTAGAAGAAATCTGCCAAAAAAGTTCCTATCAAAAATTTTATTAAGAAAATTATTAGAACATAAGAATTACT
This sequence comes from Teleogryllus occipitalis, assembly GCA_011170035.1. Lineage (NCBI taxonomy): Eukaryota > Metazoa > Arthropoda > Insecta > Orthoptera > Gryllidae > Teleogryllus > Teleogryllus occipitalis. The sequence continues at coordinate 20,637 of BLKR01003014.1, read as the reverse complement.
TTCATTTATATTGTGTCTCCTACTGCGCCGCAGTTCCGCTCGCGCAGCTTTCTGCCTTTCCCAATCATGGCGACCGCGCGCACCAGCGGCTTCACTCGTACCTCAGCAGCGCGCCGGGAGTTAGGTATCTAGTTAGTATATATATCTATGGGACCGACCCACCTCGACGGGTAAAATAAGAATAGGATGGGTGTACTGCACTCTGCGTGAGAAGAAGGTCCCCCTGAGGTGTTACAGATGTTTGGATTTTGGACACCTCAGAAAAGCATGTAAAAACTCACATGACCGGTCCAACTTGTGCATGAATTGTGGTGGTGATGATCACCTTGCTAAGTCATGCACAAATTATGCAAAGTGCTTGCTTTGTGAAGAAAAGGGGAAACAAGGCAGACATGCTACTCGGTGCAGCAGGTGTACATCATACCAAAAAGCGCAGAAAGCAATAACGGATAGAAAATGAGAATTATACAACTCAATCTCAACCATTGCGTAGTGGCCCAGGATATCCTGGCACAGTCGGTTAGGGAATGGGAGGCTGATATAGCAATAGTATGCGAGCAGTATACTAACCGTGAAGATACAGCGTGGGTATCTGACCTCCACAACCAGGCGGCAATCTGGGCCTGTGGAAAACACACATTCCAGCAAGTAATGACGAGACCCGGAGCTGGATTTGTTTGGGTAAAAATCAACGTTGTTTACATCTACAGCTGTTATGCCTCACCAAACGCGATAATGGACGAGTTTGAGCAGTTCCTCGACCGCTTAGTGTACGACGCAAGAGGACGAAGCCCCTTGGTGATAGCTGGAGATTTCAACGCCTGGGCGGTTGAGTGGGGTAGTTTGTCCACTAATGAGCGAGGTCGAGCAGTTCAGGCATCCCTCTCCCTTCTGAATGTAGAGCTCGCCAACACAGGAGACACACACACCTTCCGCAGAGGGGGCGTGGGATCTGTTGTGGATCTGACGTTCATGTCAGATAATCTTTTGAGAATGGAAGTGTCCTGGAGAGTTAGTGAACACTATACCCATAGTGACCACCAGGCACTTTTGTACGAGGTGAAAAATCTGCAAAGGCAATTTTGCACCGAAAAATCAGCCAGCTGGGTGGAAAGCAAAAACGTTCGACGAAGAAGTTTTCCGACAATGTTTGGAGACGATAGTGCCAACAGGTACCGCAGATGACAAAGCTGGGCAGGTGATGAAATGGGTAACCAAAGCCTGTGATGCGGCTATGTCTTGACGGGACGCAATCTCTCGACGTTCACCAGTTTACTGGTGGAATGAGAAAATCGCCCAATTACGACGGAGGTGCCTTCGAGCCAGAAGACAGTACTAGAGAGCTCGTGGCAGAGACAACTTTCTTCAATTGCAAGAGCAATACAAACTCGCTCGAAGCCAGTTGAAGATAGAAATCCGCAAGAGCAAACGCTTATGGGCCAAAAGCCTGTGTGACGAGGTGGAAAAGGATCCATGGGGTAGGCCGTACAAGACGGTCATGAGTAGGTTAAGACAGACTCCCGGACCGGATAACATTCCCAATATTGCCCTCAAGACTGAGATACTAGCTCACACCGACATCTTTGTGAATCTTTATTATTCTTGCTTGAGGGAAGGGGTGTACCCAGAAAGGTGGAAAAAACAGCGCCTGATGCTCCTCCCTAAGGGGAATAAATCTCCCGAAGATCCATCATCATACCGGCCATTGTGTATGCTTCACACAGCTGGCAAGGTTCTGGAGAGAATTATTAGTACCAGACTGGAGAAAGCTGTGGAGGAGGGAGGAGGCCTTTCGGAAAATCAGTATAGTTTCCGCAGAGCCCGCTCGACTGTTGACGCAGTCCAGCTTGTCATTAACACCGCCCGACAAGCAATTGGAGGAAATAGATGGAAGAGAGGCCCAAAACAGTACTGTGCTGTCGTTACGTTGGATATTAAAAATGCATTCAACTCGGCCAGGTGGAATAATATTCACCAAGCTCTCCGCAGATTTAAGGTGCCAACGTACTTGAAGATTGTGGCCGAGTATCTGAGTAATAGAGCCCTGATTTACAATACAAATAATGGGCCGAAGGTACATAATATCACGGCTGGTGTCCCGCAAGGGTCGGTATTGGGTCCACCATTATGGAATGTGATGTATGACGAGGTCCTTCGGCTTCCCCTCCCAGAAGGCACCAGTATTATTGGTTTCGCGGACGACATTGCTATCGTCGCCGTTGCGAAATACATTGAGGAAATTGTGTATATTTGCAACGAAGCGATCGCTATTGTTAGTCAGTGGTTGAAGTCCTCAGGGCTGCAGTTAGCTGAGCACAAGACTGAGGTTATCCTAGTCACTAGCAGGAAAAAGAGAGAAACCATCACTCTCAAAGTTGGAGACCACCGTATTGCGTCACAGCCGTCGATCAAATATCTTGGTCTCATGATTGACGCCCGTCTGACATTTGCTGACCACCTGAAGTACGCCAGCAATAAAGCTGCGGTAATTAATGCAGCACTGTCGAGACTAATGCCCAACATAGGGCCCTGTCAGGAGAAACGGAAGCTTCTGGCCTTGGTTGTGAGGTCCGTCTTGCTCTATGGAGCCCCAGTATGGGCCAACTCCACGTCGACAAATAGTTACGTCCGAGGGATGACGTCAGTGTACAGGTTATCAGCATTGCGGGTAGCTTGTGCATTCCGCACTGTGTCAAACGATGCAGTGTGCGTCATCGCGGGGATGCCTCCTGTCGATATCTTGGCGCAGGAGAGACGGAGGCGATATCACAAAGAAGAGGAGAACCCAGACTGCTCCACAACACTGCTCGAATGGCAGGATCGATGGGACAAGTCCATTAAAGGAAGATGGACGTACCGCATGATTCCCTTCATTGCACCGTGGATCAACCGTAAACACGACGAAGTAAATTTCTTCTTGACTCAGCTGTTGTCTGGACATGGATGCTTTCTGGCATATCTCCACAGGTTCAAGCTGGATGATACCCCATTCTGTCCACTATGTGAACCTGCTGTCGAAGACGCCGAGCATGTGTTCTTCCAGTGTCCGCGATACCATCTGCAGCGACGGCACGTTATGAGTATAGTCGGGATCGACCCGCTGACACCCGAAGCAATGGTTGGGTGCATGCTCGCCTCAGAAAACAACTGGGATGCGGTGAGAGCATATGCGCACACCATAATAGCTGAGCTCAGGAGATTAGAAAGGGAAAGAAGGGAAGTCGATTGAACCTCCTTTGATCCTTCCTACGTTTTGGCGAAGAGAAGTGGCTTGTGACTAAGCCACTCTAATCCACTCCCCGTGATGTAATGCCTAACGGCGGTTCCGCGAGGAGGATGGAGGAGAAGGGAGGTTGGTTTTAGTGGGTAAAAATCTCACACTATCATGTGGTACAGGCCACATGGTGTCTTTTGAAGATTTCCATCTACCCTCGTAAAAAAACACACGCACGCACGCACGCACACACACACACACACACACACACACACACACACCAAGAATACCAACAACCTTGTGTTCTAACAATACTTATTACTAGGTGACTGTTTTGTATGACAAGTCATATTTTTATCCGTTGCTTCAGGGCACAGCTAAGTGAAATTTCTTGACATTTGGTTAGAATTGGATGTTGTGTACATTAATAGGTTAAGGTGGTTCGAGCGAGATATTACCTAGTAAATGGAGAGTCCATATTACAGTGAAAAATATTTCTTTGCCATATGGGTATTGCGAGACCTATTTAACCAAAATAGAGACTCTTATGATGAATTTTATTTAATTATACGAATGCATTTTGTTTCATATATGGAAAATGAAAATATTTCAGTACCACATAAAGACCTACCGTTGACTAGTTTCTTAACTAGTACCACAGATCGCCTGGCTAAGGAATGAAATACTGAGGCATAAGATTGAATATAAAAAAGCGCTATTACACAATTATCAAGAGCAGAATTATAAAAAAGTAACACTATAAACATATATCTAAATTTTATTTATGGTGATCGCTAATAATGGCCAGAATTTCATCTGAGTAGGGCTAAAAGTCTTTGATAAATTGGACAACGCCGTACTGTCCTCGAGATTGGCATACCTGTTCAGTAGTCACGCTTCTTCCTTCTTCTAAGTTTCGTTGTTTTGATCACTTTGAATTCTGTTCATGCCTGGTCGACAAATGGAAAATATCACTATGAGCGAATTGATGGAATATTTGCTTCCATAGCGAAATTTGAGAGAAGACGAAACAATTCCTCTCGATGTCACACAGAACAGTGAAATAATAGAAAGTTTTCAAATATATTTCAATGCTTGTTTCTCTCTAATTTTTATTTATTTAATTATCTGAGCCAAAGGTAAGATAAACCTTAGATTATTCTATTGCTTAGCAAGATCAGAAGTGTGGTTCTCTCCCACTTTGTATAAAGCTTTATACTGTAAGTTAACAGTTATGATCTCCCTATTTCCATCGGTGAGATTAAGTAATTCACAGAACCTATTTGCTGGTTGCAATGTTTTCAGCATAATTTTATATCATGTTATGATATTGATGTAGATGAAGATTATTGTGAAAAGTACATATCAAACTAACAATGATAAAATGAAATTACGTCACATAATTCTGAGATCTGTATTACCCCCAATAATAAAATTATGACATTGTTGGAAACAAAATCTTCAAATGAGATTTCCAAGTGGCAAGGTCTTTTGTAATCGTTTGCCTTGATGTTGTGCAACATCAATATCAAAATGAAATGTTTTGGAAATAAGACTTGAGATCCATTCAAATGCATTACTATTGTTAAGGGAATGCAAACAATTAAACAAAATATAGTGGTGCAGAGTAAAGGGGTTTCTATTATAAATACTAATACTACCAAAGTCTGAATTTATCATTCCTCTTACAATTTCATTTGCCCATACAGTGGATTTCCAAGCACAAATTGTTTTGGAAAAAAAACTTCAGAAAAAAATCTTTAATTAACTAAAAAATTCTTATTATGATAGAATACATCTTTGTACAAATACAGATATAAATAAACTAATTGCTCACAAAGTGGAAATTACGTTTTTAATTTCTCATTTACAAACACATGTTCTATTCAATTTATTTTTAAATTCAAACATGGTAGTTCAGGAAACAATTTGACTAATGATTATATTCAGATAAAAAGAATTATGAAGTTTTTAATATTATTTATTTTAAAAAAATGGCAAGGAACTCCCAAAATTGATTTTGCTAGTAGGGAAACCCAGCTCTGCATTTATCTATACCTTGAATGGTTGATAACACAAGCATAAAAAATATGTTATAATTTCTACACATTTGATACCACTGTTCACTGAGGTGATAACCTACGCTAAAGGTTGCTGCTTTGAGTCCCGTGTAAGGTATCTTGCAACTGTGGTGTAGAAGGCAATGACTTCTACTGTGTATCTCGCATAATAAAAGTGTATATGAATCATTTTTGAATAATCAAATAAATAGATAATTATTGTTCAGGAGCAAAAGTAAAAAAGTTTACATTCACTTCATAACTAAAAGCAATAAACAAATTTAAACTACAAAATAAAATACTTGTGAACTCACATACATAATTTTTGTGAAGTTTTATATAATATTCCATTGTATCGATTCTTCACCCTACTCCCTACTATGCTCTGCCTAGCCACGCCACGATAGCTGTCTTCTCTTCATCTCCATTTGGAAATTTCCGGATCCCCTTGATCACTTTTCCACAAATAATTAAATTTTTCTTATTTGAAGTTCCAGTTTCTAAACATTCACTTCATAACTAAAAGCAATAAATAAATTTAAACTACAAAATAAAATACTTGTGAACTCACATACATAATTTTTGTGAAGTTTTATATAATATTCCAAAACTATCAATAAATTGTCACGTTGGAAAACTTATCCTATTTTTATATTTTTTCTTCTATTGTATTCATAAAGAAAGTTTTGAAATTGATCTGTCAACTCGTGACCTTGAAGGGACTTACTGTTTTAAACTGAGTATAACGTGCAAAAAGTTCATGCACGGGTACGGTAGTATGTAGATCCCGAGTAATAGTTATAGATGTCATAACGTAATTTATGAATCAAAATCATAAAAATAAATGAAAATACTTAAATCTATTCTGAAACATAATTACCAGTTTTTATAATTATGAATACGCCAAATATATATATATATATATATATATATATATATATATATATATATATATATATATATATATATATATATGTTTAATGTCCTATGTGCTATTAACATGTAGTATAAAACTTATTTGTTCAGGTAAATCAATTTATCATACGACTGATACATTAGAAAACTAATGATCCACCAACAGTACATTATGTGTAAATAATAATTTGACATTGAGCCACATAACAAAACAATATTAGCATCATTATTTTATCTCAAGTCAAAGAGATTATGAATCCTGAAATATGAATAATAGAAACCAAGGATTTCCAGAGATTATTTGCTTAGACAAAAATATTTTAGAGCAAATTAGTTTTTGCTAATTTTTTTCAGAAAAAATGAACTCATTCATTGGGAGCAATTGATATGCGAAACAACTTTACAGATTAGTCTTAATATTGTAATGTATCTTTCTCTATCGTCCTCGCTTATCCTCGCCCGCGCTTTGAACAGCCATATATAATGAATCCCCCCTTTTTCCCCTTTTCGACTATCTAGTACCGTGGGTAAGCTGGTGGTCCTATACAGGAATCCAAACGGATTGTGCGTGCTAGGGTAAATAACGACGAATGTTTTTGATCGATAAAAAACGAACCACATTTTGGTTCGATCGTTTATTAATATTTCCTAGCCTTCCCTCTTTTCATTGTATACGGCGACAATTCACCTTCTTTCTTTCTACACTAGTACATAGTGCCCTATAACATAAACATTCCAAACTGAAAAAATAACACACAACAACGAAAATCACTCACACACAATAACACAAAACAATATAAAAATCCCATTCACACATCGAATGCGCATTCCCTACTTTTCTTTTGACTATTTCTTATTTTAATTCTACTGACAAAACTTGATCTTCGATCATTCTCTTTAGTTATGGAATGCGTCTTCAATGAAGCATCTGCAAGGAATTCAGGCACACACACATATATACGCGTGTCACTTCCCTGTTTTGCGGCTCAGCTCTCGTAACAGGGATGTCTGGTGGCCGCCGTCCAATGCTCTTCGATGTGCGGTCGCCGTCTACTCCTGCTCGCGGTCGCCTTCGGAAACCACTTCTCGCAAACCGCTATTATTCGCATAAATGTTACCATTCAGCTGCCAGTCCGTCACCGACTAATAAAATTATATGTGTTCGCGGTATACCGCTCGGCAAAACAGACAAAACGAAACACAACTATTTTCCGCGTGTCGTCGAACACGTCACTTCTTGAAATTACTACCGCTCGCATCCGTTTATACTGAAAATGATCGTCCAATCGTACTGATCCGGGTATCTATTCTTTTATATTCCATAACGAAATGTTCGTCGCGTTGAATTTTCTTGCACGAAAATAAAATACATCTCGTGATTCGTAATCACATAAAGTCCTACTAAAAAAAATTGAAGTTACTCCCGAATTTTGTTCCTTTTCCTAGTATTGCAAAGTTCTAACACCCATCACAACGTTATTTTCTATTTAAATTCCTACACTTGTGAAAATCTTAACAACACGCCAATTTCGCGCACTCGAAGCGTTCCCCCCTTTGCTCATGACACATCTCACTCCCATCGGAATTTTTTTCTAGTAACTTACATTGTTACAGAAGATTTCTGTAACAAAATAATTGCTACTCGCTTGCTTTTTTCCTCTGTTGATTCCAAAAGACTGTCTTCGCTTCTTAACATGGCATCATTTGTTTATCCTTTTTGGTTCATTGTAACTTCCAAATATTTTATCATTACTCTGCTTCGAACGTGCGACAAAGTTGACACTAATTTTGTCGTCTTTCCCGTATTTTAGTCTATTATTTCCCAATGTTTTAGCCGAATTGGTCCGTGCGTTTTGTCATAATTCTTAAAAAACCCTGTTTATAATCTTTATTTTATACTTCAACAATGGCCGTATTCTGTTCATGTTATTAAAAAAATTTTCAATTATGTTGACCGAATTTGATGCCGATTGTTTTATTTCATTCTATATTTTCTGCTCTACCGGACGATTATGTTCAATTTTCCCCCAATTTCACGCGCTACAATTCCTTATTTTAATTTGGACTTACAAAAATGTTTTCTATCGGCACCGTTGCACTCCATATACAAGTTTATTCTTTGTCACTTTTTTAGCAACGCTGCATCTACGGTTTTGGTCTCGAAACGATGGATCATTACAATATGTAAATGATCATTCCTAAATTACTTACCACTGCACAGAAATCCATCTCATATTGAAGAAAAATGTTTACTGAGTTTACAAAAACATAAATTACTTTCCATTTTTCCAGTTAGTATAGGAGAGCTGAATAATAGAAACGAAGAACTTCCAGGTTGATTTAGTTGCTCAGACAACCTTTTTTTTAAAAAAAATTAAATTTTGATTATATTTTATGGGAAAATATGGATGAAATCATTCATTAGCAGCCACTGATATGCAAAACTACAGCACGGATTAGTCTTAATATGTAAATGATCATTGCTTAATTACCAACCACTGCACTAAACTTCTTCACATACAGAAGAAAAAAAGCTGTATTACATCTGTAGTTAATAGAACTGCAATTAATATGACAAAAAACTGTACAGATTAGTCTTATTATGTAAATGATAATTCCTAAATTACACATCACTGTTCAAAATTCCTTCGCATATTGAAGAAAAAATTTTACTGGATGGACTGAAAACATGTACACATTTTCCATTTTCCCATTTTGAACCTAAGAACTTTGTAAATTGTAAAATTGAGAGTCCTAATAAACAGATGCCCTACTACTTAGAGAATTATTCACAATTCTCCCCTTCTTGAAGTATTATTTTCAATGGGGCAAGGGAGTACTTCAAATCGATCTTCCCTCTGAGTAGCCGATTCTTGGCATTTGTGATCTGTTTTGACAATTGTGACACTCGATTAGACAAACAATTCAGTTGTCACAAATTTCTGTAAAAGAATACGTTGTTTAGCTTGTATACGATATCTATATATTACACATTGTACATTACTATATATTCTGTACGTATATTATTATACTTTTTATTCCCTCAACCTACCTCAATTATTAAACACTTTCAAACTCACAATGATTTCTTTCCACTTTGTATATAACACGGACAAAGAGCAATGCATGAACATTGACATTCTTTACCACTTCAGTTACGGCTTTCTTTCAAACGTTCACACAGGGACATTACATAACCTTATTCAAACTCCAATGAATTTCGTAATTATTCTGGACATTGATGAAATCAGTAGTAGATCTCAGACGTCATCCTCTGGTGGCGCGCAGCTTAACTATTGGCATTGATGCACTCTTGAATCTGTGATGTAAAGCCAGGCGAAAAATCTCCAGAAAAGTAATTATTTTGAAAATATATTAGTGTTTATGTTTGTAAATCATAGCCTATAGTACTCCAGGCCTTTAAAGGATGCTAGCACAAAAGTTTCATGGGCATTGGTTCAATACATTCAGAGATTACCGCGCTGTACGACAACGCACTTCTGTCTTTATATATTAGTATAGATATAGATATGAAATGAAATACAATAAGAAAGAAGTTCTTTCTTGGTATCCTTAACAAATTTATAAGGAAAACATAATAAAGGCATTATTTCAACATTCGAATATTATTGTTTGGAATCTATGAGGAAACTGTTAATGCCGGGTCCTGGTAACGAAAAAAGGGTTAACTAATGCTGTGAAATGTAGAAAAAAATCCTTTAACTCGTGTTTCCAGAAACCAATGTTTTGTGGGTCGTTGATACAGAAAAATCGAATGACGGCGAAAAGCCTGTATGTTCGTGTGTCTGTTTATGTGTCTGTTCTTGTGTCTGTTTGTCTGTCTGTCTGTAATTTTCAAAAAAAAAAAAATTATATGACCTTTTTGAAAGAATTATTTATGGACAACAAATTTCATTTGAAAGAAAAATCTGTGTTCAATTTTAGAGTTGTAGGAAAACGCCGAAAAAATTCAAACTTTTCCAATTTTCGAAAATTCAGAGTTAACAGTGGAAATGGGACCTATGTCGCCTTTATAAGTGTATTTTACTCTATTCTTAGAAGAAATTTAAAGAAAAAATTTGGAGCCGTTTTTGGGAAAATTATGAAAATGACCGACGGCTTCATGTAATGTACTCTCAAATTTTAAAGAAGTTTCAACTAGAATCACATCGACAAGGGATTCTTCAATTTGGAAAAGATCGAACGATCTGTTTAGGCGCTAGTAGTGTTCACAAATGGACGGACGCAGGACAGACGCAGACAGACTGACGTTTTGCTCAATTGGTGTTTTGGCATCAAAGACCCACAAAACAGGAATTATGGTTACATCACGTGTTAGAGATTTTTTCTCTTAATTTAGTAACTGGATTTATCGACTCCTTTGTTTTCAGGGACAGGCAATACATTTTTCTGTCGAAAATTCGCCGTTTTCTTCGCGCAGTATTACATAACTTTCTCTATACTACGTATATTACTCCGTATGTATGTGCGTATACGAGAAAGTAAAAAGTTACGTAATTCTACGGAGGAAATTGGCTAATTTTCGACACAAAAAACTGTAATTTCCGGGCCCTGGTGTGAAAAAAAGTGGATAAATTCAGTTGATAAATATAGAATAAAATCCTTTTAACGAGTGGTGTAGCCAGAATCCAGGTTTGGTGGGTAGTAAATACGAAAAAAAACAACGATTAATGGTAAAACGTATTTTCCTCTGTGAACAATGCTAGCGGCTAAACTGTTCAGGCGAATTTCTCCAAAGTTGATATTCGGCAAGCGATCTGGCTGATGTCGAGCCCTCCTGAATTTCAAATCAATATTTTATTTTTGGATGGAACTCTACAAGAAGCCCCTGAAACATTACAAAAAAAGGCATGAACTTTTCTGGTTAAATTTTATTGCCGGATAGCGTAATGGACGCTATAAGAGGATGGCGGATATGATTTTCATTCATAAACTGAATTTTTTCAAAAATGCAACAAAACAATTCTCTTTCGGCGTTTTCCTACAACTTAAGTATTGAAGATAGTTTGTTTCCTTAATGAAATGTGTTCATCAAAAACAGATCTTCAAATATTCCTTTCAAATAATCAGTCCTTTAAAAAAGATCACGTACAAGTGTTTAAAAATATAAGTACTTTAGATAATTTTACAAATTTTTTAAATAGCAAATTTGAATTTCCCACACTTCGTTTGACGATCTGTCATTCTGAATTTCTTTTGAATTCTGATGATTGTCGGGACGGACAAGGCGCTATTACGACGCTGTATTTTTCATTTAATGTCAAAAACAGTTAAAAATTGTGTGTAATGTACTGTGGGGAGAAATGTATTCTGTGAACGTTTTCTTAAATTTTGGTATCCCCGTACCCTAACTCATATACAAGATGCATTCTGAGTATAGAAAGAAACGAGCGTTTATTCTTCGAGTCGCACGAGCGTTTACTCTTCGAGTTGCATCGATTTAATTGAAATTATCCCAATGAGGTTTTCTCTCTTAATAATAGTATTTAAATATAACATGAAAGAAAAACAGAAAATACCGTAATTTTGAAGGAACATTTATTACAAAAATTTGATATTTCGTTGTTATTCAACTATGGATATATGAGATGTGTTTCCGAGAAGTTCATTGTTGGCGACATGAATGGGAAAGATATAACATACGGCGGCTTTGGCCGGTATTACACTATAAAAGATATATACTCCAGGCCGTGTATTAGGCCGCACTAAATTCACAATATGGCAGCTTGAAAGATTTCCTGTCAGAATAGCCAACTTGTGAAACTATAACTCTGATCAAGTCTCTCGCTTTTGTTTTGTTTGTTGTCATTCACAATCCTCGCGCGGTCTCGAGTCTTGTCCACTGTTCAATAATACATGTTTCGTTTTTCGGTAGAATTAAAAAGAGATGTTCATCTATAAACGAATATTAACTCTGTGAATAGTTATTAAGTTAATTAAGAATTATCAACTATTGCGAGCTTAAGAATTGTTAAAAAGTGTCAAGTGCAAATGAAAAACACAACCTCATAAGTTATCTGCGGTCATACTTCTATGTTATTAATGCTTTTGAGATGTATGTCAACAGTTCCTTCACGTTTTGAACTGGTAGTAATGAGTTTTATTGAACCCAAATAAATACCACAATTATTGAAGTTAATTAACGTGATATACATGGTAGTTTTTAAGTGATCTAATGAATTGTTCCTAACAGTCCGGTTATGTCAATATCAATGCAAATGCATCCATTTAATTTATCTGTTCAATTATTCATTAGCTTTTAAAAATAAGTTCAAAAAAATAATGAAAATCATCATTAGTGTAAGTAAGTCTTCAATAACTTATCCATTGTTACCAGAGACAGTCTTTCTCTTTACCCATTTTTTCACCATTTCAATGGGGTGTGATTCATAAGATTGGGATAAATGGTAATAAATATGACTTTTTGATTTTTTAAAGATGTTTATTTAAACAGGAATGTACACAATCAATATAAATGGCACATTAAATATATAGTTGCACAATAATATTGAATCTACTCTCTTATTGTGACTACATTACTATAAGCTTCTCCCTGAACATGCAGTTATTACACAGTAAACCCTCTCATTGCTTGTTAAATAATTCAAATCAAAAGTATATTATACTTCAGTTTCCATTACAAATTCATGCCAAATAATTCCCAATAGGCAGCCAAGCAGTACAAGATTAATATATTGTTTATTTATTGCCAGTTAAATACACATTCTTGCTGTGAAAAAAATTCAAGGTAAGACAACGGTTATTTTCAGCATTAAAATTAGAGTATTGTGCCAAGGAAATTCAAAATGCATGTGGAATTTAGAGAGAGATGCGGTGCTACTTGCCCAAAACCAGTATTACAAGTAATGTCACAAATGCTACTAATCAAATAAGGTTACAAACAAGCTACAAAAAACTGAAACAATGTTGACAAGACTATTTACATATACATTTAGATATACAAGACAAGTACATGTGTGAAAACTAAGAATTATAATAATTAGAGAGATGATTTTTATGTCCTAAAAATCTTGAAATATGCATCTATGACCTAAAAATTCTGAAATATGCAATTAAAATTAACAATATTTCATTTCATGTGATACTTGGAATGAAAAGATGTATTTTTGTGCAAACATAATATAACCTAGCTCACTTCTCAGGAGAAATAATTGAAATAATTATGCACCTTCATTAAGGACATTGTTTGTCTTGTTTCATTTTTTCTACTTGGTATAAAAAATATATCAAGAAATATCCTACATTTGCACAAGTATTTATTGTCTATAGAAAAGAAAAAACACAAAGTGTGACAAGCTTTTTCTAATCAATGACTGCTCCCAAATAAATAGATTCTATGACAACGAGGAATGGTTTAGAGATAAGTCTCTCTTTTAACAAAATAAATATAGGAGCATAAAAATATACTCTTATTATTATATGAATATGCACCAACAGGAAACATTTGCCAAATTGCACTAACATATTGATCAACATAGCATCCAATTCTAACCACATGTCAAGGAATTTCATTTAGCTATGCCCTGAAGCAATAGACAAAAATATGCCAAATCATATTACTCCCTATTAATAATAATAATAATAATAATAATAATAATAATAATAATAATAATAATAATAATAATAATAATAATAATAATAATAATCAAGAAACTCAGCGCCTCAGAGGAGATGAAAGGGAACGACGAGGTCCTCAGAGTGAGGAGAACAAGGAGGGAAGAACTCCTCATCGAGTTGAAAAGAAACAAAAGCGTAGACGCCTTTAGCCAAAAAATGGCTAAAACAGTGAGCGAACTGGCAGAGTTACAACCTCTGAGACCAAAGGTAACAGTAGAGATAAAAGATATCGATGAAATGACAACCAAAAAGGAAGTCATTGCTCAGGTGGAAAAAGTGCTGGAAAGAAATGAGTCGAGAATTGAGATCGAATGTGTATTGCTGAAAGATTATGCCGGAATGCAAACAGCACTAATAAGGGTCTCAGAGAAGGTGGCCAACGAGATTCTCAAGGTCGGAAAAATAAGAATAGGGCTAGTGAACTGCAGGGTGAGAGAAAGAATCCAAGTTGGTCGTTGCTTCCGATGTTTGGGCTATGGCCACATGGCCAGAGGATGCAAGGGACCCGACAGAAGAAACTGCTGCTGGAAATGTGGTAAAGTAGGGCATTCTAGAAAAGAATGCAAGGACAAAGACTGCTGCGTAGCTTGCAAGGACAAAGGAGTTGAAGATGGACATGCGGCCGGAGGCGGTAAATGTCCCTTATTCAGAGAAGCCCTTGCACGATTAAAACAAAGAACTTATGGAACTAAAGTTTCTGCAAATAAATCTGAGTAGAAGCCAGGGGGCCCAAAATTTGCTGATGCAGACAGCGAGTCAGAAAAATATTGACGTGCTACTTCTTAGCGAACCTAACTGTCGACAGGACCTGGCTGAATGGTACCAGGATAGTACAGGGAGAGCGGCCATCGTCATCTGCAACCCGCGAATCAAGGTGAGCAAGTACAAATCAACTAGCCACGGCTTTGTGTGGGTGGAGACCGAAACCTTGAGGATATACAGTTGTTATTTCTCCCCAAACGATAGACTGCAACAATTCATGGATAAACTTACGGAACTAGAAGATAGCATAGACGAGCCCAAACGAAATGTACTGTTGACCGGAGATTTCAATGGGAAAGCCCCCGAGTGGGGCGAAGAAAGGATGGACAGAAGAGGAACTGTAATAAGTGAAATGATAGCCCGAAGGGACATGGTTGTAATAAACAGAGGAGTTAAACCGACGTTTAATCGGGGAGACGCCAAGTCAATAATTGACCTCACTATCGCAAACCAGCAGTTCGCCAGTCACATTGAAGAATGGGACGTCCTAGAGGAGGAGTCCCTAAGTGACCACAACTATATATCCTTTAGGATTGTAGGAAGTCGGTTCTCCAAACACTCGTTTTATAGAAGGCGTGAAAACTGTCCAAAGCGGGCATGGAATGCTCGGAAGCTTAACGAAGAGAACCTCAAAAGATCCCTGACAGAATCCAGGCACATGCAAGAACTACGGTGGGGAGTTCAACCCCAAACAATAGACAGTATGGCAGACAGGACTCGAAAAGTAATTCAGAGGGCTTGCAATCTATCGATGCCCCTAAAGACAGCCAGCAGTTATCGTGGGGGACCAAAATATTGGTGGACACAGGAAATAGCCCTCCTAAGGAGTGATTGTGTAGCAGCCAGAAGAAGATGTACAAGGGCGAAGGGGGATGAACATCTGAGAAGGGATTACAAGCGGAAGAGGAAGGAACTCAACCGCGCAATAAGAAGCAAGGACATGTGCTGGAAGAAGCTGCTATTAGAAATTGAAAACGATCCGTGGGGCTTGCCTTATAAAATTGTTGTGAAGAAGTTGAATGGGAGGCGGAATATCCCTGCTCTAAATGATAAGACGTGGGGCGAAGAAATAATTAGGCACCTATTTCCTAAACGGCCAAAAAGGAAAAGGAACAGCTATGACAAAGCGGTAGAGGCAGACATGTTCACGATACGCCAACTTCAAGAAGTTGGCAAATGCCTGAAAGCAGGCAAGCCACCTGGGTTGGACGGGATACCGAACGAGGTACTGAAAGTAGTCATCACAGAATATCCGGACCTTCTATTGGAACTCTTCAATAGGTGTATGATATATGGAGGCTTTGCCAAAGATTGGAAGCGACGGAAGCTTGTACTATTAAGGAAGGGACACAAGCCGGAGGATAGTGCATCATCGTACAGGCCCATCTGCCTTCTGGATACCATGGGCAAAATGCTGGAAGGCCTAATCCTTCAGCGCTTGGAGAAGTACATGATAGGAGATTGCAGCTTGGCTCATAACCAGTACGGATTCCGTAAAGGCAGATCGACAATCGACGCTATCAGGGAAGCAGTCGAACTGGCAAAAACGGCAAGAGAAGGTAGCGGCAGGAAGAAAGGATTTTGCGCCCTTATAGCAATAGACATTCGGAACGCATTCAACTCCTTGGGTTGGGAAGATGTGAAAGAGGCATTAGAAAGACGGAACATCCCAGACTACCTGAAGAATCTTATAGGAGACTACCTAAGTGAGAGAAGCATTGTATATGAAGGAGATAATTGGAGAATTTCAATATTACACATTACCTATTTAGGAGTAGAACTCGACAATTGCTTGAGTTTTGGACCGCATGTGGAGAAGGTAGCGATGAAGGCAATAGAAGCGGGAGGAAACCTAACACGGCTAATGCCGAATGTTGAGGGCCCGAGGGAAAAGAAAAGACGACTGGTAGCAGGGTCAGTTCTGTCCAAAATGCTTTACGCAGCTCCCGCATGGGCGGGCGCTATGAAAGTAGAGAAGTATAGGAGAAGGCTGCTGTCGGTACAGAGAGGGGTAGCACAGAGGATCATCTCTGCCTACAGAACAGTCTCTGAAAGTGCTGCCCTTGTGCTAGCAAGTGTACCCCCTATCGACCTTCTGACGAAGGAAAGAACAACCGTCTACGAAAACCTGAAAGAAATGCAGTCTTCAGAAAGGGAGAAGCAGAAAGAAAGGGTGAAGAGGGAAGCAAGAGCGGAACTCTTTCAGATATGGCAAGACCGCTGGAGAAAAGAAACGACAGGTAGATGGACTTATAGTCTAATACACGACATAAAGAAATGGGTAGAACGCAAGCACGGTGAGACCAATTACTACTTGACACAAGCCTTCACAGGCCATGGATGCTTCAGAAGCTACTTATACCGCTTCAAAAAGAAAGAGGACGACAGGTGTACCACCTACGGAACAGAAGACGACGCAGAACATGTGTTATTTCACTGCCGAGATTTTGAAGTAGACAGAGAAATAATCAACTCTTACATTGGAAAGGAGATGTCCCCAAACAACATAGTGGAAGCAATGCTAGAAACAGATGACAACTGGGCAAAAATTCATAATTACGTGAAGAGAGTTATGAAGAAGAAAGAAGAAGCCCTCAGGGGATCGGACTAGAAGGATCCTAGAGATCACCGAGCTAGTCTGGCAAGATGAAATGCCACAGCTGCGATTCCTTGCTAAGACATTCTGGCTGGAATGGAGGGGGTTTTAGTGGGTAGCCCAACTAAGGGAGTCCCACACACGGGGTTTCAAAGCCTTACGGTGCATAAAGCATTTCCCCCGCCTCAAAAAAAAAAATAAAATAAAATAATAATAATAATAATAATAATAATAATAATAATAATAATAATAATAATTACTGCCTTTGGTGTGTTGGAGTTTGTATTTCTATAGTAATTCCTCAGGAAGCACTCTCTTTTAAAAATTTTAATTTCATTCTCCCTCACATGGGCATACCTGTCTCCCTTTCCCTAAGTAAAACCCATGTTCTTCACTCTTCGCTTTAGGGAGGTCTGAGAGCCTTCAAAATTTAACGTTTCATCTCCCACAATCTCTGTGTACAGGTTTCTTATAGAAATACCACAACCTACATAAAATATTATCCTTGGTACTTGTTAAATAATACATAAAACAACACAAATTGATCATTGTTTATATTAATAAAACTGTATAGTAACAAACTAATTAAAAAGTCTAATTGATTACCTGAATTCAAACTACAATAAATTTTATTGGCAATTGCATCCTTAGTGAAATTGTCAATATCCGTGACTGGACGGGATCTTTTACGGGTCTTTTTGGGTGTGGTCAGAGCTTCTTGTTTTTTATATTTGTTGATAATACTATCAACTGACTTAACACACACCTGTAAACACACAACATCTTGAAAAAAAGAAAATTAAATTTATTACGATTAATACATGAGTAATGGTAAAGATAGTTCACAACTATCCTCATCCCAATTTTAATTAAGAAAATTAGACTTGTAAGTTTTAAAAGATAAGATGTAGAAAAGAAAAAAGAAAAATCAATCTTACCTGTAATAATTTTGCCACTCGCATTATTAAACAAGAGTGGGTAACATGGACCTTTTCTTCCACTGCTTCCTTCCACAGTCCACAAAATAAATTGATAATTCCCTTTTGAAGAGAACTTTGAATACGTGTTATCTTCAAAGGTTCAAAATTAAGTATAGACCCAGATGTTGTTGGGCTACCCATTATTTTCCAGTTATAATTAAAATTAATTCAGAAATAATAATAATAATAATAATAATAATAATAATAATAATAATAATAATAATAATAATAATAAATATAATTAATCCAAAACAAGAAATACTTAAGGGACACTTAACAACAACAAATAATGAACTACAATAACTATTTCAATTAACTTTATTATTATTACTAAAGAAAACAATTGGAAAATAATAAATAAAACTCAGAAACGCCTAGTACTACTAAATAAATAAATTGAACGATAAAACGTAAAGAACGAAGAGCACCAAAACGCAAAATGCAAATCTTTAGCAACACTCGTAAAGTAACACAACTTCACTTGTGTGGCTTTGAATGTTGGCGGAATCTACGGAAGTAGTCATTGTTTCATTGCAAACTTAAATTTTAAAAAATGTCCCTACCGCTTGAAGGTAATATATACTGGGTATTTGTGTGACGGTTGGCAACAACTTTTGCCAACATAAAACGAAACGAAACTACCCTAAATCGAGTATGAATACATGTTCTCATCCAACAGTGACATTTTTCAAAAGTTGTCCCGTTAGTTCGGCTTTTTAGCTGGCCAGCAGTCTATGACATATCTTTGTGGAGTGGAGGCAAAACTAGGAGAAGAAAAATCCCACACCACAAACACCTGGCTCTAGAGTCCCAACTGGGACAGGCAGCTGAAGAGAGCATCAACCTCAGAAGCGTCGGCAATGAGCGCAACAATGGACGCTGTGGGCAGCAACAATGGACGCTGCCAAAAATGGACACATATTTGCTTATCAATTCCTGTTAAAATTGTTTTGTTTTTCAGTTAGCATTGCTGTGATTAAATGTTCTTATAAGGCTTGTTTATGGACCACTAATTCGTGTTTCGAATACTTAAATTATTTTTGCCCGATCTCAAGATATTCTAAAATCATTCTTAAATATTTAATTTTCTTTTAAATGATGACCTACAAGTACAACCAAACAAATCATAATTAGCCTCTTGATAAATAATTAAGAAATATAACAGTTATAGATGCCCCGGAAAGCAATAAGCCCGCTAAAACATTTCATTTTTGCTGCGAACTCTATTTCAAAATCTATTCCAACTTGCTACTTTAGTTATCGAAAAAGGTAAAATAATTTGGAAAGTAAATGAATGAATACTATTATAAATACGTATTACTTAATGCGTATCTGCGTGTATATATACTTCCCGACTTTAAACTTGATTACTACATTTTATTGAACGTAGAGGTATTGTAACATTAACGTTAAGTAAATAAAGGCCGGTATTACACTGTAAAAGATCTTTGTCAAAGATCTTTTACAAAAGAAATATGACAGAGTAATAGCCAATATTTTATAAAAGATTTCTTTTATAAAATTTCTTGGATAAATTGTAGTCTCTGGCTTCCAAGTTTTATCATATTTGGTAACATGGCGTCCGATATAGGGGTATTGCTTCAACCACAGTCATAATTGCAGAGTGCGAGTAATTAGAATGTTTATATAATACTGTCCATCCGGACTACAAAAGTAAAACCAAACGAATTAACGCTTGTAGGACACATTTTCCCGTGAAGTGAAAAATATAGTGTTTGGAAAATGCCCAGTTCAGGAAGATAGTTTTTGAATTTCGAAAGAAGGAAGAACGACAAAGAAAATTGAATGTTTCCTCATCCATCCTCAAATAATTCTTCATTTCGAAGGTCTTTAATTAATGCTTCACAATGTGCGACTCATAACCTCACCATGGCGTTGTTCTAAGGTCTCACCCTCAAACGTTTTCCTATTTACCTTTTACTACATTAGCATTAAACATAGATTAGTTATAATAAAACATAAAGTAGCAAAACACAACTATTTGTGATTAATTCATCGTAAATCGCGAGCAAACCTACATAAAATATTGGACGAAATGTAATACGCTCATCAAATTTCTTTGTCAAAGTTTTCTCATCAAAGTTCAAAGACTTCCACAAAGTTCTTCATCAAAGATATGTCATATATCTTTTATTGTGTAATACCGGCCAAAGACGCCGTATGTTATATCTTTCCCATTCATGTCGCCAACAATGAACTTCTCGGAAACACATCTCATATATCCATAGTTGAATAACAACGAAATATCAAATTTACACTGTCTTATATCAACAACAGTGGCAGTAGTTGTCAATAGCTGTTGATTGCGAACGATCTTCAAATGAAATATACTGAAAATTCTATTTTTATATCTTGACAATTTTTTTGGAAATCGATGCTATTGCACAAATATATCGATCTGAAGAAAACATCGATGTTTCTGCTCGTATT